>JADLZN010010095.1:0-112500 GCA_018155175.1 Sinocyclocheilus anophthalmus
GTGTGTGATTTGGGTTCTGCAGCAGCGTCTGCGGTGGAGCTTCACAGGAGCTCGATCACTAATGACTGGAGACACGGACTGAACTCTGCTCTGTTCTGGCTTCACATCACATCTGAACACGCTTCGTCACACGCGCATGTTCAATAACCGTGAATGTTATGAATGCAGCATAGAGACGATCATATCCATATGCAGGAAGATGTTCAAAGTTAAAAACTGCTAAAAGTTTGAAGAAGAAAAAAAATAATGCACATTTTTTTTATACAAGATATTGTATGAAAATGCAAAATAGCCCGTTTTTTTAATTTCCAAATTCATAACTGAAAGCTGATTTATTTAAGATATAAGAAAGATTGATTGATTGATTTTTTTAAAGAGAAATCAATAGTTTTATTCAGCGAGGATGGCAGTAAATGCACAATTATCAATAATATTTTGAATTAGCTTTATTTTCGCTTTACATTTTAATTTTAGTTTTAGTAATTTTAGTACATTCAGTTTTTGTAACTTCTCTCTGTTCATTAGTTTCTAAAATATTTCTATTAGTATTGTAGTAGTTATTTATTTAGTTTTTTTCATCTAAAATGTATCTATTTTATTCTATTTCAGAGTTCAGTTTAGTAAGTTATGCTTTCTAGGTTTTCATTTTTTATAATTAATTTTTGAAGTTTAGTTTTGTCAGGTAGTCATTTTCAATTTATAGTCTTTTGCAACACACTTTTCTATGTTTATTAGTTTGTTTTTTGTAAAATAAATATAATATTCTAAGATTCAATTAGTTGCCAAGACAACAAGGTTTTCATTTAATAGTTGTATTTTATTCTATTTCAGATTTATTTCAGATTGTTTTATGTTTTAGTAATTATGTTCTTTTTTTTAAATATAATTCTAAATAGTTATAATTTTCAATTATTAATTTTAGTGTAGTTATTATAGCTTTTGGTCTTTAAAAAAGGTTATAATTTATGTTTGTTTTAGTTCGACGTCAGTGCATCTTCATTTATGTTTACACCTGCAGATCTTCATGAATAAACGTGATCGTGGAGTGAATGTTAGAGAGGATCATATTCATATCTGGTGCTTATATCTGGTAATATGTTCTCTAGAGTCTTCCAGGCTTTGAAGGTTCATCTGAAGTGTTTTCTGAAGCGGAGTACAGTATCACATCTTCAGGGAGGAAAGCAGTGTTTGGGTGAGGAACTAAAAGCAGCGATTCGACAGACTCGACTGCAATATTCAGCTGTTTTCAGACACATGAACTGAGCTGTGTTTGGAGTAACATACAGCTCATACTATTTCTGCAGAATGCATGAAATACGCTAACATCAGCCCACAATGCAATGACCTTCCGTTTACAGAGCGATGAATGCTTCAGAACATGATGTGATTTTTGTTTTATAACAGATTATTATGTCAATAGTTAGACAGAAGTTTGAAGGAAAAAGTAGTGCAAATGTTTACACAAAATATTGTGCAAAAATTTAAAATGACCATTTTGCCCCCAAAACACTAACTGAATGCCATATTAATGCCAAGAAATTCATGCTTTTATTCATCATGCATGCATTAAATTAATCAAAAGTGGGAGTAAAGTTAAAGTAAGTTCACATAATTGCTGTTCTTTGTTTCCACAAACATATTGTGCAGCACGACTGTTTTCAACATTGATAATAATAAATTTCATGCGCAGCAAATCAGCATATTAGAATTATTTCTAAAGATCATGTGACACTGAAGACTGCAATAATGATGCTGAAAATTCAGATTTGATCACAGAAATACATTACAGTTTAAAAGATATTAAAATAGAAACCATTATTTCATATTGTAATAACATTTTGCAAGATTACTGTATTTTTGATCAAATAAATCCAGCCTTGGTGAGCAGAAGAGACTTCTTAACGCATCTAAAAGGTAGTGTAATTGAATATAACATGCATCTGCTTTATATTTTACATCCTGTGCATGTAATAATGGTAGTATGCAGCGTATATAGTGCACTACTATTCTATTCCAGGCATGTCTGTCACGTAATATGCACGGTATGTGTTACAAATACACCTGAATCACCCTATAGGCAGCTCGAAAAGCTCTGGTTTGAATGTCAGTCTGTGTCTCTGTCTCAGGGCGCTGGTGTAAGTGACGGAAGGTGTTTGCTCTGTTGGTCGTGATCTTCTGACCCCTGGTGCGATCCGTCCGCTCCGCTCTGTGAAACACACACAAAGCCTTTAAGACCGTGATTTCTGTCCTCTCTCATTCCACAGTAAGTGCGCTTTCATTGTGGATTGACACCTTTCTTATTAGTAAACCGTTAGGTAACAGTCCCACGTGACATACACTCTAAAAAATGCTGGGTTAAAAAAGGACAGTATTGGGTTGTTTGACGATAGCTGGGTTTTGTCACTTTTAACCCAGCAATGGTTGTTTTTAACCCAGCATTTTTTAGTGTATAAAGCGGATTAGGCTATGTAATAGGCCTATTCTTTTTATTTTCTATTCGTCTGTTATGATTATTTTTATGTAGAGCACTTATGAATGAAATGTAGTGCTGTCAAACGATTACTCGCAATAATCGCATTCAAATAAAAGTTTTTCTGTTATATATCATATGGGGGTACACTGTGTATATGTCTAGTATATTATACACAAAGCCGGGTTTTATTTGAGGGATTTAAGTAATTGATTATTAATATCACATATGAAACGAGTGCCTTTCCATTTGTGAAAGTTTAATAAATCCATATTGTGCTATTCTAAGTTGTGATTGACTAGCATCCTGCTTATTAGCATTCTATTAAGTCTATTATAAGCTTTTGAAAAGAAGTCTTCTGCTCACCGAGGCTGCATGTAATTGGTCAAAAATCCAGTAAAAATTGTGAAATATTATTGCAATTAAAACAGCAGTTTTTGTGTGAATCTCTGTTAACACTGTAATGTATTCCTGTGATGGGAAAGCTACATTTTCAGCAGTCATTACTTCAGTCTTCTGTGTCACATGATCTTCAGAAATCAGTTTAATATGCTGATCTGCTGCTCGAGAAAAATTTCTGATTATTATCAATGTTGAAAACAGTTAATATTTCTGTGGAAACCGTGATGCATTTATTTTTCAGGATTCACAGATGAAAATTCAAAAGAACAGCATTTATTAGAAACAGAAATCTTTGGACATTATGAATGTCTTTACTGTCAATTTTGATCAATTTAATGCATTTTTGCAGAATAAAAGTATTATTCTTTCAAAAAACCCAAATTTTGAACCTGTAGTTGGTGTAAATGTGCCTGACTTAATAAAAACAGCAATTCTAAACTGGTTTTAATCAGTACATGTAGTTTAAATATATACATATATATACAGTATATTTTAGAAAATGAATTGTCTGAATGGTGTCTCGTGTCTTTGAGGAAGATGCACAGACTGTCTTCGTCTCTGTTGCTCTGATTATTTTTCATTTTGTCTGTTTTATTAAGAGCTGTTGTAATTTTAATGAGGGCCTTTCGCTGACCTGTTCACATGAATGCTGTTCATTCTAGAGATCAGAGATATTTAGTCCGCTTTCTCTCGTATTCTCCTTCGGTCTTCAGGGGCTTTAACATTCCTACAAGCAAACTCATGCTGTGAACGCTGAGCTCTACATACGGCCTTTTCATTGGTTTGCATTAATTATTGAGATGTTTGTTGATTTATTTTTTATAGCTGGGAGTGCTGACTTTTGATGTGATCCGGAGCGCGGGTTCAGCGAGGTGGGAAACATTTGTCTGCATTCATTTCTGGATCTGAAAGCAGAAACAAACTTTTAATGAACCGTTTCGGTGCTTAAAATCAGAACATGAAAAAATACAAATCCCAAACAGCTACAGCTTCTCCTGAAGGTTGTGGTTTATTCGAATGCTTTAACGTTTAATCTTTGTCGAAGGACTGAAATGATGCATTTATTCTTCATCTCGTTGTCTTTGCATGCACAAAAAGACAAGTCATATGTATTTGCATTGCACTTCATGTAATACAGATTGTTTCAAAGCGGCTTACAGTAAAATAACAGTGTTCGTGTGTAAATGTTCAATCAATGATTAAACTAACTCGATTTCAGCTGTAAAGCAGCTCTAGAATGTCATTCAGCTCAATTAGTTCAGTGCAGGTTATTTAGTTTAATGAGATGTATATATGGTTTGGATCATATTTGGAATAGTTCAGTCAATAGCGTTGCAAAGTTCATCAATTATGAAACTAATTTGATTGAGCTATAAAGCAGCTCTACAGAGGACAGATGTGCCGTCGTTCAGATCAAGTTTTCTTCTCAAATCAGAATAATATAACTGAATATGAAGTGTCTTTACATTTCAGTTCAACAACTCATGTTTACTGGATGCTGGGTTAATATTAGAAAGAACGATTCACTGGATTTGCCATATTTTACCAGGTTCAAAGCATGCAATCTTAGAAAAGTGCATAGTTTTGTTAAAACTATGCACAAAAAGCCAAACATATGCCAAAAGCACTTTTATTTTCAAGTTTTGTCTTTGATTTGAACAGAAATTCTGATCACAAAGGCTACACACATTTTTCAGTTGCTCAACTGTTCACTACAGAAGCTTATTCCTACCACAGATTATAAATATAAAAACTATATATTCGTGACTTTTTGTCTCATAATTCTGACTTTATTAAGTTAATATCTTGCACATTTTTTTTCCTCAGAATCCTGAATTTATTTTTCACAATGATATTTTTTTTTTTCCACCATAATTGCTATTTGCCGTTATCTTCCAATTCCGATTTATATCTCGCAATTCTTTGTTTATATCTTGCAATTCTGAATTTATATATCACAATTCCGATTTTGTCTCGCAATTCCAAGTTCATAGTTCACAATTCCAAGTTTATATTTCGCAATTCCAATTTACAATTCCGCAATTCCGATTTTATCTCGCAATTCTGAGTTTATCTCTTGCAATTCTTTTTTTCTCAGAAGCCTGAATTATATCTCGCATTTCTGTCTTTTTGTTTCTGCCATAAAATAAAAATAAAAAAGTTAATTGTGTTTAACTTTTTAAACTTGCAAATATCTTGCAAATTCGATTTTGTCTCGCAATTCTGATTTTAATTCCAAGTTCATGTTTCGCAATTCCGAGTTTATATTCCTTAATTCCAATTTACAATTCTGCAAATTTAATGTTATCTGGCTATTCCAATTTTATGTCTTGCAATTTTGATTTTGCATATATCGCTATTCCGAGGTACACTGACATTTTGTTTTCAATCATCCAATTAAAAAAATGTAGGTTAATGATTCACATCTATATTTTTTAACTTTATTAATTTTTTAATATAATATAATATCAAAAAATATATTTTTTAACTTGAGCCAATGAAAAATAAATAACTTGCCCTATTTTTTTAATTGGATAAATTAAACATTTTTTTTTCAGTGTAATTGTGACTTTGTATCTCACAATTCTCACAATGCGAGTTTTCCTCAGATTTGTGAGCAAAAAGTTAGAACCTAGAGATATAAAGTTGCATTTACTTTTATATTTTTATGTCATGCTGAAAACAAGCTTCCATGTAGCTCACAGAGAGGCTCTGATGACATTATATGAATGATTTTTAGTTTTTTTCCGCCATGTCTTCATGTCTGTCATTGTGTTGTCAGGTTGAACTGATGCCTGTAAACCCCATATAATAACCAGACATGGTTTCAGCTCTATCTGGGTGCTTCTTGGCCTGAATAAAACCTGGAGCATCTGACTAACACGTGTATCCAGACTCTCTGAGGTCAACAGACTGAAGTGATGAATGATGCATGTGGACATCGTGAGATCAGAGCTTCAGTCAGACCATCAGCTGAAGGTCAAGGAAGAGGAGAAAGAAAATAGTTATCTCTCCATCTCTGTTTCCCTCTATCTCTCTCATCTCCTTCGGCTGCGTTTGGCTCTCAGTAATTGAGCTGATGATTATGATGATGATATCTGATGCGTATCTCCTCTTCGGGACGCTGAATCCGTCCTGTCAGTTCATTTAGGATTCACGCAGCTCATAGTTTCCGAAGCTGTGAAGGAGAGAAGCGCGACTGGCGGTTTGCAGGTATGGAAATGCGACGCTCCAGGTGTTTGTGTTTGTGCATGCGTAGATTCATGACTGCCGAGGTAACACATGTAACACTGCGGGAACATTGTTTAACACATTGGGGCATATAATGTTATTCACAAAAAAAAAAAAAAAAAAAAGTGTTTTATTTTTATATTCTAAGAATGTACCATTTTATTTGAACATTATGTTTTTTTTTTTTCAATTTGCGAATATTAAAATATCTAGTTTTGCGGTACTCGTGTAATTTAAAGGTTACAAAAAAATTCTTACAACATTCTCTGAATTCCCTAAACATATGTTATTCTGAACATTTATTGATTTTTAATTCTAAAAACGTTTTTAAAATGTCTCAGTTTTTTTGCTTCTAATGGGTTTTAAGGTTACAGAAATGTTTTTACTAACTTTATTTTCATCCAAAATATGTTATTTGAATGTTCTTTTTTAATATTCTAAGAATGTTAACATTTTTATTTGAACGTTTATTTTTTCCTAAGTTCTAAGAATGTTAACATATATATAGTTTTGCAATTATAATGTTGTTTAAAGATTACAAAAACGTGTATGACAACATTCTACTAACTTCCCCTAAAATGTAACATTATTTGAACGTTTATTTTTAACATAAAAAATGTCCAGTTTTCTTGTTGTGATTAACAATATTTAAATGTTGCAAAAGTGTCTTTAGTACAAATAACATCATGCATGATTATGTTGAGAATGTTGTTCTAGCACGGTATCAAAATGATTTAAATTATATAGTTCATAAACGTGACTTTAGAACATTTGTCCTAAACATTTTCAAAAAACTCTAGTGAAAGTTGAGAACGTTCCCTGTGAGCTGGGTATTTATTTTAATTCTGTTAACTCTATACCCGATCATAATGGATTATGTTTTCATGCACGTTTTTTTAATAGCTGTTACCTTTTGTACTTTGAGTCTGTGCAGACATTCATCACCGCTTTTGTGTTTGTTTACACAATGTTTTGATTAATTTGATGATGCTTTTACCAATTAGTGTTGCACTTTCAGCTCCGTTTCACACGTTTGACCATGTTTACGTGCAGATTGTACTCCTCGATCGCACTATAACATCCACATATTCAGTCTGGATCTGTTTATTAGTCAGCAGTACATTCATATGCTGTTATTGAACTACAGTATACCGCGTCTGCATAAATAGCTCACAACCATAGAGTTTGTATGCAGCCTCCTTACTCAACTCAACAATATCTGTGAATCACACACAGATGCATTAAATTAATTCCTTAATTCAGTTGCATAAATAATATTTAGTGCAATAAAGCCAGTATGCATTGACATGCAGTGTCCTCCAATAGGACTACAAGGCAACTTATCTCTTCTTTGGGAAACTAAATCCATTCTGTCTTGTCATTTAGGATTCACCAAGCTCATTATATTGACGCCGTCGAAGAGCAAAGCAAGACTAACTTCAGTTTGCAGGTATGTAAACCACACTCACACTGTCTGTATCCAACAATTATCAGCCAAAATATAAACATCTCGCCTCTGCACGCGATCAGACTGTCAACATTTCTGACGTTTTTACACACACACACACAAAAATGGAATAAAAATGTAAAATAGCCATTGTCCTGACAAGATAACATGCATGCAGCTTAATGATAATGAGGTCATGTGACCACAGTGAAGTGCACTACTGCTTTAAAACATTGTTGCATGCCGCTTTAATATGTTTAATAAAATAGTGTGCATATTGTGCATCTTTATGCATGAAAAGTCGAGTCAATAGGTCAATGAATGAACCAAAATCAGCCAAAATATAAGCAACAGCTCACCACAGCATGTTGATCAGTGATGTGGTTACATGTTTCATTGGAAAACTGGAATACGATGTAGGAATTAAACATGACATTTTTAAGTTGAAAGACTGAAATGGTATTTTCTTGTCAAATGCACTTCAGTGATCTGTATTCACAACTTCAAAAAAAAAAAAAATCACTTTTACAGCGTGTTGTAATAAAGGTGCAGTGCACTAAACCGAGTGAGATTCCAGCATTACAGTCCTTTCAGTGACTTCAGGATATCATGCATTAGGGTTAAGCTAAACTTTTCTCTTTTTTCTTCTTTTTTATACACTGTACAATTTTTAAAGAATTTGTATGTGTGTAACATACTGAAGTCTCAGACTTTCCAAGAAATCATAAAAGCCTTCTCAGTAGTAGGTCGAGGAGAGCGGGACTAGGCTTTCTCAGTTTGTGTGAATGCACTTGGCTTTCAGAATACTCCTTTTTTCCCCAATTCATTTCACAAGTATCGTACAAATAAGTTTCTTGTTTCATTAATATAGTGTATACATTTTTTATTTTTTTACCCCAAAAGAATGAAAGTGAAATGTGACAACATGCCCCATAGGGAGCAGTTAAACAGTGTAAATGCGTTTCTGATCTAATAAATACAATATAGACAAACTAAAAATTTTGTTAGTCAATTAATTTTTATGATGCAATAATACAATTTTTTAATAATGAAAAATAAACAAATTTTGGAGTTTGATATATACTGTAGTAAAATGTAAACTATCGTCACACTGCTCTATATGTAAAGTTGGTTATATAGTATAATTGGGCGTATATCAAAATGTAAACTATATTATCGCGCAGCTATTTAAAGTTGGTTGTATAGTATAGATGGATATATACTGTAGTAAAATGTAAACTATCGTCACACTGCTCTATATGTAAAGTTGGTGATATAGTATAATTGGGCGTATATCAAAATGTAAACTATATTATCGTGCAGCTATATAAAGTTGGTTGTATAGTATAGATGGATATATACTGTAGTAAAATGTAAACTATCGTCACACTGCTCTATATGTAAAGTTGGTTATATAGTATAATTGGGCGTATATCAAAATGTAAACTATATTATCGCGCAGCTATATAAAGTTGGTTGTATAGTATAGATGGATATATACTGTAGTAAAATGTAAACTATCGTCACACTGCTCTATATGTAAAGTTGGTTATATAGTATAATTGGGCGTATATCAAAATGTAAACTATATTATCGCGCAGCTATTTAAAGTTGGTTGTATAGTATAGATGGATATATACTGTAGTAAAATGTAAACTATCGTCACACTGCTCTATATGTAAAGTTGGTGATATAGTATAATTGGGCGTATATCAAAATGTAAACTATATTATCGTGCAGCTATATAAAGTTGGTTGTATAGTATAGATGGATATATACTGTAGTAAAATGTAAACTATCGTCACACTGCTCTATATGTAAAGTTGGTGATATAGTATAATTGGGCGTATATCAAAATGTAAACTATATTATCGTGCAGCTATATAAAGTTGGTTGTATAGTATAGATGGATATATACTGTAGTAAAATGTAAACTATCGTCACACTGCTCTATATGTAAAGTTGGTTATACAAGTATAATTGGACATACAGCAAAACATGAACTATTATTGCACAGCTCTACATATACAAACTAGGATATATAGTATAGTTGGTTATATACTGTAGTAAAATGTAAACTATCGTTACAGCTCTTACAGTATAAGGTTGGTTATATATCATAGTTGGACGTAGCAAAACGTAAAATATATTATCGCACAGCTCTATATATATATAAAGTTGGTTATATAGTATAGTTAGATATATACTGCAGTAAAATGTAAACTATCGTCACATAGCTCTAAGTTGGATATATTGTATAGTTGGGTATATAGCAAAACATAAACTTTTATCTATCTCTCTATATAAAGTTGGATATATATGTTTATATTTAGCAAAATGTGAACTATATTATTGCACTGCTCTGTATATAAGGTTGGATATATTATGTTCAGTGATATCTTACAAAGATTTAGATTTATTAATCATTTTTTTTCTCTATATAATGTTGACTTGTGAATACAACTAAGTTTCATTAAGCTAGCATGTATGACAACTAGCCCTGCGTTAGGTTATGCTAGTCTTTTCTCGAGCCTTTCCTTATCCATTGACTTATTTTTTGAAGCGAAACTTCTGCTTTTGTGTTCCACAGAAGAAAGTAAGTCATTAATGATGACAGAATTTACATTTCTGGATGAACGTATTCTGTAGGTTTGCTTTCGAAGCTTTTATCAAGTGCTCCGAAACGCTCCATCCTTCTTACACGTTCAGCACCTGACAGCTATCTGTGCTTTTTCTCTTTGAGAGTGTTTGAGTCACTTCGCAGCAGCGCTTTGCTCTGAAATGCATGAGTGTTTCTGAAGGGACTGCAGAATGATAGAGCTGCGGTGGAGTCAGCGTTTGTCCCGGAGCTCTTCAGCCCTTCCCATGAGTCCCGGAGACTCCAGCGCAGGAAACTTCCATGAGTTCACTGTGAGAATGACCTGCGTGAAGATCAGCAGACATTCATCCTCCGAGCATGCTCAATATAACACCCAACAAAATACACAACTATTAACATCAGACTGAACAGGAAAATGGACAGTTTTTTGATAATTCACCTACAGTGAACAGTGTTTAATATCATCAGAGTCGTATTTTCTTTTATCTAGTGTGAAATCTATTAGCGCCCAGCTATATATATATATATATATATATAAGGTTGTATAAGTAGTAAGTTGAATATATAGCCAAAAACTATATTAGCACAGACTTATATATAGTTGGATATATAAAAAATAGTTGGATATATAGCATGGATGCAATCATATTAGAAAGCCTATATATATATATATATATAAAGTTGAATATATAGTATAGTTGGATATATAAGAAAACGTAAACTGTATTATCGCACAGCTCTCTATTTAAAGTTGAATATATAGTATAGTCCTAATTTAAGGGGTCATATGATGCGATTAAAATAAGATTTTCCTTTCTCTTTGGAGTGTTAGAGTGTTACAAGCTTTTTTTTTGTTATAAAGAAGATCGTAAAGTTGCAAAGGAATCTAAAGTCTCAAATCCAAGAGTATTCTTTATAACAGTTAAGAGTCAGCCACACCTTCCTAAAACGCCTCGTTTAAACACATCCCACATGTCTATGTCACTGTGTGGGTAGATTTGCATAACGCCGCCCCAAATGTTCACGCAAAGAAAGAAGGCGTAAACTTTATTCTCGCTGTAGTATTGTTGTTACCGCAGCCGCCATGTCGTGAAGGCGCTGTGCATCTCATTGTGAAAGAGAAACTACTTTGTATGGCCTTCCAAAAGAGGACGATTATATGCTTCGCATGCCTGGAGTGATCCTGTGGTCGCTGAGGGAATACTTCAACTTTGCTGTGGATCGCCGGATCTGCTTTCACTGTGGATGAAGCGGAGTCCAGTCCGGGGTCGACACATGTGGTTGCCGCAAGCCCTACGGACGCTCCTTCGTCGAATCCGCCGGCCACGCCGTTCTCAAGCCGCCGGTCGGGTGTGCCGCTGTGTGTTTCGTTTGTGAAAGCGAAAATTTGGCCTTCCAAAAGAGGACCCGACTAGAAATCAGTGGTTAAGTTGTATTTACAACACTGTTCCAGAACAATTCAACTCAAATATTCAGATGTGTGCAGCACATTTTATGACTGTTTACTGATCCTGGTAGAGTAACGTTAGACTACAATGCCGGTGTTCTGACTCACAGACTGTAAGGACGTTTTAATTTAAAGGAATTGCCACTGATGATTCAAACGTGAGTGTTGGGCAGTGTAGAGTAGCACTTGTTGTTTGTCATTTCTCCGATCACAAATGCAGACATGGTTTTATGTTTACACGGCGCGACGCAACGCGTAAAAAGACAGTATAAGTCATTATAATCCATAATTATGTCTCCACTAGATGCAACGAATGCCTCGTTTATAATAGGTTTTAATGTTTTTGTCTCGTCGCTCCGGCCGGACAGGGCATCACAGTATGGTGAGGGGCGTAACATTTCCGTCACACGCTTGAGGTATTCGGACAATCACAAAGCACTGGATAGGTGGCCAATCAGAGCACACCTCACTTTTCAGGCCCGATGAGCTTTGTAAAAATCGACACGTTTCAGAAAGGAGGGGCATAGAGGAGAAACAATAATGTACAGTATGTGGAAAATAATGTTTTTTTTGAACCTTGAACCATAAACACATTTCATTACACCAAATAATGTTCTTTTTAGCAACGTCATATGACCCCTTTAATCATTTTGGATAAAACGGTCTGCCACATGCACAAAAGTAAATTATTATTTCTGTGCCATAATTATTTCTTACACAAAACAGTTTATTTTGTATTCTGTAGATGAGCTGTTTGAGTGAATGGAGAGTGTGTTTCTGTGTGATTCTCGTGTGTGTGTCAGTAAGGCTGTTATTGTTGTAAAGCATTCTGTGTTGAAGATGTGTTTGCTAGTAGACCGTGTTCATGAAAACCTGGAAATATCAGGGACAAGCTGTGGTTTCCAGGACTACAAGCGTTATGGATTGTGATATTTATTAAATAAACGGTCTTAAATCTCCCGATTATTGAATAAATCATCGGTCAGAAGGCAAACACTGGCAAGTTTTCATCTTCAGTTTCAGCTGTCTGTTTTATTTTTCTGTCCGTTTGCAGAAATCACTGGAGAACCAGTTAAACCCCAAGCACACACACACAAAGGACAGAAGCCTGTTTCTATGGAAACTGGAGGAGAGCCATGTGTGTTTGTTCTGAAACACATCTGCACATTTCAATGCTTCCCATCTTTCACATATTCAATCCTCACATCGTTTGTCCTGAAATGATTGTTGTTTTTTTGCATTGGTTATTTATCACTCATGTTTAACAGCAGGTGAAAACACGTGTCTGAATTTATGGCTGACAATTTTTGTTTGCACATTTCATTGTATTTTAGTAGCTGTAGATGCCAGTGTTGCGTGCCCAATTTCGACCAAATTATTACCCCCTTAGTGAAGTCGCTATACCTAATCCTAACCCCACCCCACACCTACTCCGAAACCTACCAAATTTTTGTCTCTACCAAAAAACTTTTTTCTTGCTCACCATTTTTTTGTCTCCTATTTTTTTTTCGCGTGCAGTACCAACCTCAGACATCAGGTGCCGCAATCATTAAGCATTAAAGCAACTGCTTACACTACTTTCTTTGATGATCTGAATATTACATTTAGGAGAATGTTTGGCAAATAGAAATGAAGACAAACTCAGGTTACATATATCATTCACTGTCACTGTAACTAAACGCACCAGACACGAGACTCTTTGCCCATCATTACTTGGCCAAGTTTTTTTGGAGAGAGAGGAAAAATTGTTTTGGTAGAGGGAAAATAAAAATTTGGAGCAAGAAAAAAAATCGGAGTGAAAGAAATTTCTTTGGGACAGAAAAACATTCTGAAAGAAAAAAACAATTGGAGAGACAATTTGTGAATTAAGTTGAGAATTTAGAGAGCGAAAAAGTGTTTTGAAGACAAAACAATCCAGAGAGAGAGAGAGAGAGAATGTTTTAAAGAGAAAAAAACTGGAGAGAAAAATGTTTTATGGCACGACACGTTCAACATCAGCTAGACGAAGCACAAAACCAACACAATACTGTGGAAGCCCTGAACCACAATGTGAAAAAAGAAGTCAAGGTGCAGAACATAAAAAATAACACCAGTGTCACCTCAGGTCCTTCCCGAACCATAGTCCTACGTTTTATTTTCTTCTCCCCCAAAACCAAAAACTTTCGTCTTGCTCCAAAATTATTTTTTTCTCAAAATCTTTTTCCATGTTTCGGTTCAGGACTTTCATTTGTTTACATCTTTTGTGTTGCCTATTGAGGAAAAAAATTGAAGAGAGAAAACTACATTTTTTGGGAGAGAAAATGATTTTTGACGAAAAAAAAAAATGGAATGAGAAAAATATTTTTAGTGCGAGAAAAAGCATTCAGAGAGAGAGAAAACAAATTCGGAAGACTTGGGCTCAGGAAGGATCCAAGACGATTTTCTTCCACCTTGACTTTTTTTTTCTCCACATTGCTGTTCAGGGCTTCCATACAATATAAATCACGCTGTAAAAGTTGAACTGTTTGTGACTGTCTGAACTGACAGTCATAGCATGCGATTCAGTGGCCAGAGAGGTGAGTCTGTGTTTGAATGCTGACCGACAATGAGAACCAGGCCTATCGCAGCAGGACAGGACGAGCGCCCCTCCGACGATTCACTGTGGACCGTAGGATAGTGATTAATGATAAGTGATAGGAAATAAAACTAATATTAATTGGCATCTATAATTAATGAATTGACATACCAATAAAAATTATAAGGAATAATACATTATAATAAAATATGAATTAACCGTATTTATATCTGTCAATTCAACGTCATTCTTATTCTGCTATTGGAATCATATCAGGACTCCAATTCAAGATAACAAAGGTTTCATTTTCTGATCATTACAATGTTTTCAGCTTTATTTTAAATGTTGAATAAGAAACCATGTAGCATTATGAGAATCAAAGACTTACCGGCACTCACATAAACGTGTTTTTACAAGTCCAGAGTTACACTGTACCACAAATACACTCCAGTTTACACTCTCAAAGTGTTTGTGTTGAGCTGAAGTGAGGAAGATTATTCTGGAAGAAAAGTGTGAATCTGAAATAAGCACATGACACGGGGCGTAAGAAGTATATAACCAATTGTATTCCCTTCTGTTAATATACACGTATGCAGATTCATCTCACTGGAACACTCTACAATAACATTTAGAAAGAACAAGGGAGCTGAGGAGAAACGCAACCGACAAACCTGAACAGGAACGGAAAGAATGGAAACACATTCACACCGACAAACAAGTGCACAAACGCTCACGCAAACACACAGAGATGGAAGAGTGAAATCAAATGATGATGAAGTCTGGTCCTCGTTGAGCGAGTATGGAGAATGAACAGCCCTCCACACGCTGGGTAAAGCGAGCAACATGATTTAAACGGAGGATGGAGTCGATGATCAAAGTCTTCTGGATACAAGGAGATACTCACACCTGGTAAAGGAAATGTTCTCTTGTAAACCAAATCACATTTTGCTGTTTAATATTCAAAAGAGCATCTGCTTTCTGGAATCCGATTCACTGATCTTTGCATTTCATTGCACTTGCTTGCTTTCTTTTTCTTAGGGATGATAATTAGGAAAAACATCTCTTTTAGCACTGGGGTGAGATTCAAATATTTAGACATTTCACAAACGGTTTTAAACATTTTCTTTTCAATGCAGAGTTTAGTTCTTTTAATAGAGTTGAGAAAATTAGAATACTAGAGTTAAAGATGTACATCTTCAAAGTAACAGGCCATTTTGTCTTTCTTTCAAGAGAAATTAGTTCCATTAAATGCGCAGAGTTTATCCCTACTTTCCTCCTGAGAGAACGTGGTCAAAGACGCAGGAGAGTTCACGTTCCCTACGTGGAATGTACATTAACTGGAACATTATTGTCTTTTCCCTTTGACGTGACAAAATATAAAAGAAAGCACGCACACATACATAGAAAACAAAACAAAAGACATCCTAGCATCCTGCTCTGCTGTTTCCACTGATATGGTTTGTTGACGTGATGTTGGTCTTGACTTCCAGACGCTTGTGTCCCTTTGTCTTTTCAAATATCTGTATATGAATATTTATCTATTTGCTGTTGGGGGTTTCAGGTTCTTGAATGTGGAGCAGAAACCAAGATCCTCAGCGGGTCCAGGACAGAGCCCAGTGGAACCCCAAAAACACATGACGAATATTTGCTGGAACGTGGGGTTACCATGGGCCTCCGGGAGTTCTGGCGGCTGAAGGGATCATCCACAGATGTTTCGCTAGTTGTAACGGTTTGAGATATAGCTATATATTTATTTGACTCCATAGAAACAGTTTTTGTCTCTTTTCATTTTGAATACCACATGCTGGAAACACAACAGAATCACGTTGCATCTGCTCCTGAGCACCAAGGACAAGGAGAAAAAGAGACCAAGCCAAGAAAGGGTGCGGGGAAAGAGAGAAAGAGAGGGATGATGAGAGCGGAGGATGGAAATGTGAAGCACTTGGAAAGAGAGGGAGACGGATTTGACACAGAGCTGGTTTGGCAGTATTACGGAGGAGTGTGACTGCTAAACGTTTTCGGCACCATCTGTTCCTGAAATGTCACCTATGCCAAGCCGTTCCAACTGAACTGCTCTCGTTCCCAAACAATTCTCAACCGCATCCTATGTTCTGATGGAGCAACAATGGATCGCACAAGCACCCTGGCGTACACGGGGGTTTCGACATCAGGTTAGGAGATGATCTGAATATTGAGGACTCGCATAGTATTTACAAAGAACAAACTAGAGCGTAAAATTACATGTGAGGAAAAATCCACTTCTCTTCAATACAAAAGGTTTGGAGAGTTTCTTTTTGTAATAGGGATTGGCTATCAAAAATGGAAATGAGGGAGGGGATGTTTCCAAACCCTAGACGCTTTTGAATTTTAGACGCTTTTAGGTCTTGCTAGAAATGAGGCCAACCGCTAGACAAGACAGAAAATTAAAGAAGACTGATGTCAGAACTCTAAATGTGACAGGTAAACTGCCAACAAATACCTGGACCTCCCTTTCCATTCCTCATCCTATCTCTCTCCTTTTCCCCCTCGCTTCCGCATCGGTCCCTCCGGAGGCCGAGCTCAGACATAATACTCCTTGTCTTTGTTCTTCTTGCTCTTTGTGCCCGTCTTGGTTGCACCAGGCTGCTTCTCCTTCACTAGGGTGCCGTTGCTTTGCGTGGCTGAATTGCTAATGTAATTGCGGCTCTGGTCCACCTGGTAGGAGCCTTCGTCGCGGTTGCGGTACTTGTACATGGCGTAGAGCAGGATGAGGATGCAGAGAGCTGCCGCGGCCACGATGCCCACCACCATGCCTGTCGTGCTACTGGACTCTCGGATCACCTCCACCGCTCCTGGAGGCCCTCGGTCTGGTGACGAGGGGTCTGTAGTGGGCACATAGGGGAAATTGGGAGGATATGTTATACCTGGGATGTGTCGATGCTGCCCGCCGTGTTCAGGGTCACCCGACGGTTGTACGGGTGGCAGCAGCACCTGGTCACGGGTGTTCATTTTACCCGCAGGGATGTTGGGGCCACTGTTGATGCCAGGTTTGAGTCGGGTTACTGGGGGGGCCGTGGGGGTGAATGTGAGTGGCGGCCGATGGGAGTTGGGCAAACGGGCGAAGGGCGGTCGCCTCGGGGGTTCACGCCGCGGGGGGAGGGGGGAGTACGGTACGGTCAGTGACAAGGGGGGAATTTTTATAGTAATCCTCATCGTCGGACTCCGTCATCTCGCCCGAGCCGTAGGCCGAGACCTCTATGGGCTCTTCACAGTCCTCCTGGTCCAGCGGACAGGGGGGCCGGCCGGGCAAGGGGAGAGACTCTTTGGTGGTCTCGAGCAAGGTGAGGAAGGGGCGATAGGTCGGGGGCGGGGGAATAACGGGGTAAAGTGTCACAATTGATGGGGGGTCAAGGGAATCCACAGTTATAATTGGCAACACTAGTTCACCTCCTAGGATGAAAGAGAGAAGGAACACAGTGTTAGTTGGAACCTGAGCAAATGAGTGCACAAGAGAGAGAGAAGAGACATCATTAGAATGGTTAGGACTAAGACTTAATGAGGTTAGTTCTAAAGTTAGTTTCGTTAGCATCTATTTAAAATCAGACTATAAACAGCTAGGCTAATGCTAAAGAATTAGTCGTATACATTACAGGGTTAGAATAATACAGAGAAACATTTAAAGTTAAGTATGTGCTAACCAACTATCCAGTGCATAAGCTAGAATGTACATTCAGATCAATCCTACAAAAACAGTTCTACATCTGTGCTAATGCTAGCTGTGCTAACCTCCACTCACTGACTGCATGTTTAAGAAGAGAGCAAACCACGTAGTACAGGTCACTTACATTAACAAATTGGCCGCATGATTTTTGCATGAAAAAAAAATTACAAAAAGAAAGCTGTGTAAGATTGTTCTGGGATAGTGATAAACAAATTTCAGCCCATGTTTCAAAGTAGGTAAACTGTTTTTAATTCATCATTCAGTGAACGTTTTCCCAGAGCTCATAAAGCTCATAATCCCCGCTCCCCGTTGGCATGGTGATAGCTCGCTAATGATGAGGATCTATATGCAAAACTTCCCACTCTCACCCCGGGGTACCGAAGGTGATATTTTCAAATTACTGTCCCACAAGACTTTCCCCCCCAAAACACAGACCAAATCTTTCAAGATAATTATCCACAAGTCTGTCCCTTGAAATCTCATACCATGAATAACAAAAGCCTGTTTTCTCCGGAACTGAATGTCAAAAGTTAAAATTATACAAGATGTAAAGTATTCATTAGGATTAAGCTCAGAATCGTGAAACAGTTTCATATGTGGCATCAACACCTGAGATGGAGCATGAATCTAGGAAAATGGGGTGCAGAAGAGATTGTTCTGTTTAAACACATAATGCACATCATTGTTATTCACATGATGAGGCAAATTAGTGTGACAAACATTGCTGGGGGGGGGGGGGGGGGGGCGCTGTGTCTGGGAGTTTGGGAAAACCTCATCAAAACCATGCATCAACATGGCACCCTCCCCTTAACCAGAAGAACCTTCAAAAAGAGTTTCCTGTTTGCATATTGATGAACAAAGTCATTAAGCTCAAAGAAACTGAGAGAGTCCACCAGGAGAAAAGGTGATATTAACATTCAGAACACACATACGTCTGTTAGAAGCTGAAAAGGAAACAGTATGTTAATGGCATCTTTCACAGAGTCCATCCCACCCAAGAGCCCCAATGTAGAGCCGTGCGTCTGCGGGTTGAGAGTCTGGGGAAAGGTTCACCAAGAAGATCGGTATAAATTTAATGCCCATTCACCGCTGTCAAATCTTTTATATCCATTTCTAGAAAAAGCCGCCGGAGGCGACCAGCCGTTTAGAAAAACGATCTGTCAAGGGCGCCAAATGGAGTCTGATAATTCAGTAACTGACACTGCTGGTTTGTGAATTATACGAGCCGATGTGTTAATGTGCCACCGGGCACAACAATATTTCCTGCGTTTATTAAATTTGTTGGAATATCTTACGATACGCAAGGAAATTCAGAGCAATCTGTTCCCAGAGAGGGCAGAATCGAACGCTCTGAGAGGAACCTTGAATCCTGATGATTATCCTCTAGTATCTTTTCTAAATTGCACTTGAAGGAAGCTGATGGAAACAAGCGAGGAGATCTGTATGACAAACCTTCTCAAACGTTCAATCCGCAGAAACAATCTGTGAATGTGTACACAACACATCAGCCTGTCAGTCTGTGTTTTCGTGACAACTCTCGTTATAGATTAAAAATCATGGTTCCAGTCTGTGATTGGTCAAACATGGCCTCATGTGACAGTTGCGGTGACAACAAGACCAACATCAGAATAGCATTATGACTCATGTGCACAAAGTAATATCTCACATCCTCAGTGCAGCGCACTTGTTTCACGATGATTGTCTGGAGTGAGCAAGTGCCACCGTGAGCACCATCAGTAACTAGAGTAATGACTGCAGCTTTATTCATGGTTCACTCCTTTGCTTTTATTTCTTAAACTGCAACAAATGACACTTACGTCTGTCTGTTGCAAATCCATCACGAGAGACGCAATTTAAGCCAGACAAACTCCAAGAGACGCATTGTACTTTAACTGGCAAATTAAATGTCATTAATAGTGAGAACTAAACCTGATGCGTAGAATTAAATCACAAATCCTGAACTAGCACAGAGCACCTGCATCAACTCAAACAGAGTAAGAATACACACTTTTGTGCTTATACGACATTTTTGGGAAAATGGAAATACAAGCAGCAAACACAGCAACAAAACAATAGTACATTAAAAACATCTCTGAAAGCTCTTCCTCTCCTTCACTGAATTCATGATCAGTGTTGGGTAAGATACTCTAAACAAGTAATTTATTACTAGGTACTAATCACATCTTCAACAGTAATTAGATTACTCTCTCTAAAATATTGCATCCCATAACAAACTCGACCAGTTGAACAACACAAGGAGAGACATGAAATGGCTCTTTTAATTATTTCAAATATCTGAAATAAGTATTTAACGTTTTTAAAGGTTACATTAAAACATCAATTTTATAGCATTAGATGTTAAATTTTGATGTTCAATCACTATTGACTTGTAAAGAATTTGTTTTATAGTTGATGCAATTATATGAGAAGTAACAGTAATTCAATTACAGAAAAACTAAGAGTAATCCCTCTCTGTAATTAAATGCATTACATCCAATATTGTTCATGATTATCAGCTATAAGTCTAAATGCACTGTAAAAGATGATTTTCTTCCACAGTATTTTTGTCTTGTTTGCGGGGACAAGATATAAACTTCCTTAAATCAAATTACATTTTCCTGAGAAGCAAAATTAAGATAGTAAGTCCCGATTTCTGAAAAAATGTATCAAAATTAAGTGACTTTATTGTTTAAAGAAGGAAAGAAGTTGATTTTTCAGACCCCATTGGCAGACATTTTTTCTTGTTATCTCTTTTTCTTATCTAATGTCATTTTGCTTTTCAAGTAATTCTAACTTGATTTGAGGAATGTTCGACTATTTTGTACTGGAAAACAAGACAAAGAAATGAAAATGTTTTGCAGTGTAAATGTTATGGAGTGCCACAAGGATCTGTCCTAGGTATATTTTCGTGCTACATGTGACATTGGTAATTTCTTAGAAAATATGGGATTATTTTCCATTGTTATGCTGATGATACTCAATTATATATCTCAACAAGACCAGATGAACTTCTAAATTATCTAAGATAACAGAATGTGTTAAAAATGTAAAACATTGGATGACCAATAATTTTCTCCTAAATTCGGATAAGACAGAGATATTAATTATTAGACCAAAAAAAACAGTACACATAATCTCTTGGATTACAATTAGCAACTAGACAGATGTACTGTTACTTACTCTACAGTGAAAAATCTGGGTGTTATATTAGATAGCAACTTGTCTTTTGAAAATCATATTTCCCATGTTACAAAAACAGCATTCTTCCATCTTAGAAACATTGCCAAGTTACGAAACATGTTACCTGTTTCTGATGCAGAAAAGCTAGTTCATGCATTCATGACCTCTAGACTGGACTATTGTAATGCACTGCTAGCTGGTTGTCCGGCATCTTCAGTTAACAAGCTACAGATAGTCCAAAAGGCAGCGGCTAGAGTCCTTACCAGGTCAAGAAAATATGATAATGTTACCCAAATTTTAAAGTCTCTGCACTGGCTACCTGTTAAGTTCCCGTATCAGTTACAAAATATTATTACATACCTATAAGGCCCTTAATGGGTTAGCTCCTGCGTACCTAACTAGTCTTCTACCACGCTACAATCCATCACGCTCCTTAAGGTCGCAAAATTCTGGACTTTTGGTAGTACCTAGGATAGCAAAGTCCACTAAAGGAGGTAGAGCTTTTTCGCATTTGGCTCCCAAACTCTGGAATAGCTTCCTGATAATGTTCGGGGTTCAGACACACTCTCGCTGTTTAAATCTAGATTAAAGACACACATCTCTTTGGCCAAGCATTCAAATAATGCATCTCATAATCTTTTACTGCAGTCATAATCTTTTACTTCAGTTATATCTAATCAAATGCACATTAATATTCTTTAGCTTGGGTTAAACAAATCAATTTTGGTTGGAACAGCAGCTACGCTAATTATGTTGTATTTGTTTCTCTGTTTTTAAACTAGGATTACACAAGCTCAGTTGGTCCGAACACCTGAGAAGAGATTGATGAAACTCCTCAGAGGGACATCAAGATATGCCAACATTGAAAACATACCGAACTACCCACATTTTGCTATAGTTGATGGCATAGATATAATTGCGTAATATTATCATCGTTGTTTTTATTACGTCCTTAAATGATTTTTCCGTAATGCTGGTTAGTATTGGTCAGAGGAGAACTGGCCGCCCGACTGAGCATGGTTTCTCCCAAGGATTTTTCTCCATTCTGTCACCGATGGAGTTTGGTTCCTTGCCGCTGTCGCCTCTATCTTGTTTAGTTGGGGACACTTCATTTCCAGCAAAATCGTCGACTTGATTGCACAGATACTACTTAAACTGAGCTGGATGTTGACATCACTGAATCAATGATGAACTGACTTCAACTGAAAATTGAGTGTTTACTATTGTAATTTTGCATTATTCCGCACTATTTTCCTATTTGATACTGTAAAGTTGCTTTGACACAATCTGTATTGTTAAAAGCGCTATATAAATAAAGGTGACTTGACTTGACTTAAATGTTACTCGAGTTCTGGAGCACAACCCTGAGAGTCGAACGAATGATCTACTGGATCACATTCATGACTAGACGAGCAGCACTGCGATCAGTTCAATGAAAGAAACTGCTATGTCCAGAAAAGTTGCGTCTCATTTGGGACATTCAGGAGCCTGTTTAAATCCACACGCAGTAATGAAAGCTGAAAATCTGACTGTTTATTGCCGCGGGCAGTCGGGCCATAGGGAAGGATGAGATTGGAGTGGTCTCTTTCTTAGCTAATTTGATTTTGAAGCTGAACACTAGAGCGATGGCGGGGGTGAGGCCGACCCGACGCTTAATAATTAACGACAGAAGACACTAGAAGCCCAGACTCTCAGAGAGACTGAGATTAACCTCTACAAATGTACTCGCTTCACATCAAACCTTACCACACATTTCATATGCAGCGTGCTGAAATATTCATGTTTGTTTTGTTAGACTTGCTTCTGCAACTAATAAATTAAGATTATCTTGATTATATACAAAAAGACACAGAGCTGCTTTATTGTTTCTATAAAGCCAATGAAACCAACTTATAAAGCTATAAATCAAAACCTGCCTCTTGTTCTTAGATATTGCTGGTTGTTATGCTGGTTCTCTTCACATCCCGATAACAATCACTACGATTGCGCACTTTGCGTGTAAAAAAAACAGACAGACTGTTGTGCGATTGTGGTAACGATCAGACTGTTTGTGGAGTGTTTGGAACAGACAGACTGTTGTGCGTTTGTGTAATGGTCAGACTGTTGTGCGTTTGTGTGTAATGGTCAGACTGTTGTGTGTAACGGTCAGACTGTTGTGCATTTGTGTGTAACAGACAGACTGTTGTGCGATTGTGTAACGATCAGACTGTTGTGCATTTGTGTGTAAAAGACAGACTGTTGTGCGATTGTGTAACGGTCAGACTGTTGTGCGTTTGTGTAATAGGTCAGACTGTTGTGCTATGTGTAACGTCAGACGTTGTGCACTTGTTTGACGGTCAGACTGTGGTGCTATTGCGTGTGACTTCAGAAACTGTTGTGGGCCTTTGTGTGGGACCAGACAGACTGTTGTGTGATTGCGTGTAATGATCAGACTGTTGTGCATTTGTGTGTAACAGACAGACTGTTGTGCGATTGTGTAACAATCAGACTGTTGTGCATTTGTGTGTAACAGACAGACTGTTGTGCGATTGTGTAACAATCAGACTGTTGTGCATTTGTGTGTAACAGACAGACTGTTGTGCGATTGTGTAACGGTCAGACTGTTGTGCGTTTGTGTGTAACATAGTCCGAACTTGTATACAACACTAAAAGTAATGGTGGGTACAAAAGGTCAGACTGTTGTGTGTTTGTGTGTAATAGTCAGACTGTTGTGTCTTTTGTGTGTAATGGTCAGACTGTTGTGTGTTTGTGTGTAATAGTCAGACTGTTGTGTCTTTTGTGTGTAATGGTCAGACTGTTGTGCTTTTGTGTGTAACAGACAGACTGTTGTGCGTTTGTGTGTAACAGACAGACTGTTGTGCTTTTGTGTGTAACAGACAGACTGTTGTGCGATTGTGAAACGGTCAGACTGTAGTGCGTTTGTGTGTAACGGTCAGACTGTTGTGCATTTGTCTGTAACGGTCAGACTGTTGTGCATTTGTCTGTAACGGTCA
This sequence comes from Sinocyclocheilus anophthalmus, assembly GCA_018155175.1. Taxonomy (NCBI): domain Eukaryota; kingdom Metazoa; phylum Chordata; class Actinopteri; order Cypriniformes; family Cyprinidae; genus Sinocyclocheilus; species Sinocyclocheilus anophthalmus. The sequence continues at coordinate 24,024 of JADLZN010010095.1, forward strand.
GACTGTTGTGCATTTGTCTGTAACGGTCAGACTGTTGTGCATTTGTGTGTAACGGTCAGACTGTTGTGCATTTGTGTGTAACGGTCAGACTGTTGTGCATTTGTGTGTAACGGTCAGACTGTTGTGCGTTTGTGTAACGGTCAGACTGTTGTGCATTTGTCTGTAACGGTCAGACTGTGGTGGTGCAGGGTTTTGTGTTGTAACCAGCGACTGTTGGGTCGGATTGGTAACATCAGAGCTGTGGTGGTGCATTGTGTGTGTAACAGACCGACTGTTTGTGCGATTGTGTGCTACAAAACAAGGTCAGGACGTTGTGTGTGGTTTTTGTGTGTAATAGTCGACTGTTGTGCTAGGTGTGGTAACGGTAGCAGTGGACTGTTGGGGGCCGTGTTGTGTGGTGACCGGTCAGACTGGTTCTGCGTATGGGGTAGAAAGGCGTAACTGTTTGTGCAGTGTGTGTGGACAAACCAGACTGGTGTGTGCTAATTGGGACGGATGCAGACTGGGGGCATGGGTGGGTAACAGACAGACTGGTTGTTGTGTGGTGTGTGTAACGGTCAGACTGGTGTGGCGTGTGTGTGTGGTAAAGGTCGAACTTTGGGCAGTTGTGTGTGTACATTAGACGTGTTGTGCTGAAGGGTGTAAGCGTCACACTGGTTGTGAGGTTGTTGTGTAACGGTCCACATTGTTGTGCGTTTTGTGTGGTAATGTTCAACTGGTTTGCTCTTGTGTAACGTCAGGACGTTTGCATTTGTGTGGTACTGACGTCGACTGTTTGGTGGCATTTGTGTGTGACGGCAGACTGTTGTGTCCTTTTGTGTGTTGTAACAGACCGAACTGTTGGCTGCAGTGTGTAGACGGAGTTCAGGACTGTTGTGCATTTGTGTGGTAGTGGGCAGGACTTGGTGTGTGATTATGGTATCGTCAGCTGTTGGTGCAGTTTGGTGTATAGCGTTTCATAGTGACTGTTGGTGCGCTTGTGGGTTTGACACGTGTGCACGATCAGGGGACTTGTTGTGGCCGTATTGTGTGGTAACAGTGACAGATCTTGTTTTTGTGCGGTTGGTGTGAACGTTCAGACTGTGTTGTGGCTTGTGTGTGTGTAATGGTCATGACTGTTGTGCTTTTGTGTGGGTAGCAGACGGACTTGTTTGCGTTGTTAACGTGGGTCACACTGTATGCGTTTGGTGTGGTCGCGGTCGACTGTTGTGCGTTGGTACCGGCAACGTTGTCTGTTGTGTGTGTGAGAGCAGACAGACTATGTGTCTGAGGTTGTGAACGGTCGCAGAACTGGTGTTGCGTCTTGGGTGTGTAATGGTCTACGTGGTTGCTATTGGTTGACACGTCAGACCGGTTGGGGCATGGGTGTGGGTGTCAAAGGTTCAGGTAGCTGGTTGGTGGCCTTGTTGTGTGGTGGGGGCGGGTCAGACTGTGTGGTGCAGGGGTGAGGTGGTGTAACAGTGTACAGACTGTGTGGTGCGCTTGTGTAACGATCAACAGTTTGTGCATTTGGTGTGTAGATGGTCAGACTTGTGTGTGTGGCATGTATGTATCGGTCATACGGTTGTTCATTTGTGTGTAGCAAGACAACTGTTGTGCGAGTTGAGGAAACTGTCAGACTGTAGTGCTGTTTTGGTGTAACATCAGACTGTTTGTGCGTTTGTGTGTAAGCAGACAGACTGTGTGTGTCGAGGGGGGGTTGTGTAACGGTCAGGACTGTCGGGCTTGTTGTTTTGTAGTCTTGGTCAGACTGTTGTGTGCGCTTGTGTAGGACGAGTCAGACGTGTGTGTTGCCTTGAGTGTGTAACGACAGCACTTTGTGCGATGTGTAGACGGGTCAGACTGTTGTGCGTTTTGGTGTAAGCGCCAGACTGGTTTTTTGGTGCTGATTGTGTAACGTCAGACGGTTGTGCAAGGTGGGTGTGTAACAGACAGCTGGTGGTGTCGCTGTGCACGATCAGACGTGTTGTGTCATTTGGGTACCGACGTGACTGTGTTGTGCGATTGGTAACGGTCAGACGGTGTTGTGCGTGTTGTGTTAGTCAGTGCAGCCTGTTGTGCGATTGGGGGGGGTGGTGAAGCGTGTCAGGCACTGGTGTTAGGCATTGGTTTTGTAAACTGTGAGGACACTGAATGGTGGCGAGTTGCTGTGTGACGATCAGGCGCTGTTGGTGCATCTTGTTGTGTAACAGACAGACGTGTGCGATTTGTGTAACGGTCACATTGTTGTGCGTTTTTGTGTAATGGTCAGACTGTTGTGCGATTGTGTAACGGTCAGACTGTTGTGCATTTGTGTGTAACAGACAGACTGTTGTGTGTCGATTGTGTGTGACGATCAGACTGTTGTGCATTTGTGTGTAATGGTCAGACTGTTGTGCTATTGTGTAAAGGTCAGACTGTCCGCGGTGTGCATTGGGTTGTGTGTAACGGCCAGTGACGTGTTGGTGGCTTGTGTGGTGTGGTAACCGGACAGACTGTTTGGTGCGATTGTGTGGTAGGCGGTCCGATACGTTGTGCGTGGTTGTGGTGTGTAGAGTGGTGCCGGACTGGTTGTGCTTTTGTGTGGTAACAGACGCCTGTGTGGCGATTTTGAAACGGGGTCCAACTGTAATTGCGTTTTGTGTTGAGACACGGTCCAGGACTGGTTGTTCGATTGTGTAAGGCGTCACGGACTGCGTGTGGCGTTTGTGGTGTGAATGTGTCATGACTGTTGGTGCTATGTGTGGTTAAGCGAGTCAACTGTTGTCTTTGTGTGTAACAGACGACTGTGTTTGGTGCGGGTGTAACGGTCACATTGTTGTGCGTTTTTGTGTAATGGTCAGACTGTTGTGCGTTTGTGTGTAACGGTCAGACTGTTGTGCATTTGTCTGTAACGGTCAGACTGTTGTGCATTTGTCTGTAACGGTCAGACTGTTGTGCATTTGTGGGTTGGTCACATTGTTAAGACTGTTGTGCGTTGTGTAAACGATCAGACCTGATTGTGGCGAGTGTGTAACGACAGACTGTGTGTGTGCATTTGTGGGGTAACAGACAGAGTCTGGTTGTGCCATTGGTGTAAGGTGTCCGGGTACGTGGTGTGCGTTTGGTGTGTAAGTGGTTCGACTGTGGTCGTGTGAGTTTGTGGTACGGTGCAGGACTGTTGTGCCTTTGTGTGTAATAGTCAGACTGTTGTGTCTTTTGTGTGTAATGGTCAGACTGTTGTGCGTTTGTGTTTAACAGATCCACGGTTGTGCAGGCTTATGTGTTGCTGGTACAGACTGTGTGTGTTTTGTGTGTAAGGGTTCAGACTGTTTGTTGTGTAACAGTCCAAATGTTTTGTGTTTGTGTTTAAGTGGTCCGACTGTTGGTGCCGTTGTGTGTGTAATGGTCGACTGTTGTTTGTAAGCGTCAGACGTTGTGTCTTTGGTGTTGTGTTGGGTCAGCCTGTGTGTGCTATTGTGTAAAAGTTCAGCTGTTGTGGCCTTTGTGGGTGTATATGTTCAGACTGGTTGTGCGTGTTGGGGTGAATGGTTAGACTGTTGTGCGTTTGTGTGTAATGGTCACACTGTTGTGAGTTTTTGTGTAACGGTCACACTGTTGTGTGTTTTTGTGTGACGTCACACTGTTGTACAATTTTGTGTAATGGTCAGACTGTTGTGCTATTTTGTAATGGTCAGACTGTTGTGCATTTGTGTGTAATGGTCAGACTGTTGTGTGCTTGTGTGTAATGGTCAGACTATTGTGCTATTGTGCTAGGCGACGTTCAGACTGTTGTGTGTTTGTGTGTAACAGACAGACTGTTGTGCGATTGTGTAACGGTCAGACTGTTGTGCGTTTGTGTGTAACGGTCAGACTGTTGTGCGTTTGTGTGTAACGGTCAGACTGTTGTGCGTTTGTGTGTAACAGTCAGACTGTTGTGCGTTTGTGTGTAATGATCAGACTGTTGTGTGTTTGTTTGTAATGGTGGCGGAGGACTTGGGTGGGGGTGTGTGTGGTGTTGGGTCTAACAGTTACTGTTGTGCATTGTGTAAAGCCAGACTGTTGTGCTTTGTGTGTAACAGACTGTTTTGGTTTTGTGTGTGAAGATCGACATTGTTGTAACAGGTGCAAACGGTTTATGTCGTTTATTTTAACACTGATCAACATGGTTTGTGATGTGTGTTAGTGTAATGGTCATACTGTTGTGTTGTGCTGCGAGTTCAGAGTCATGTCTGTGCGTTTGTGTGTAATGGTCCACTACTGTTATGCTAGTTTGTGTGTTAATGGGTCAGACTGTTTGTGTACAGTCAGCCTGTTGTGCCGTTTTTTTGATGTAACTGATCAGTGACTGTTGGCGCAAATTTGTGTAATGGTCAGACTGTTGTGCTATTGTGTAAAGGTCAGACTGTTGTGTGTTTGTGTGCAATGGTCAGACTGTTGTGCATTTGTGTGTAATGGTCAGACTGTTGTGTGTTTGTGTGTAATGGTCAGACTATTGTGCTATTGTGTAATGGTCAGACTGTTTTTTAGCGATTTGTGTACACATCACACTGGTGTACGTTTGTATATTTTATGTGTAATGGTCAGACTGTTGGGAAACGGCAGCCCTGTTGTGCGTTTGTAAGTGAATGATACAGACATGTTGTGCATTGGTTGTGATACAGTCAGACTGTTTGTGCGATTGTGTAACGTCACACTCGTTGTGGCGGTTTTGTGTAGTAGGATCAGACTGTGTTGTGCGTATTGTAGTGTAGTTGGTCAACCTGTTGGGCAGTTTGTGTGTGACAATGGTCAGACACTGTTGGGGTGGGCTTGTGTGGTGTAATGGTCAACAGACTATTAGTGCATTGATGTAGAAAAAAGACGTCGACGTTGTGCATGTTCGTGTGAGAACAGTTAGACATGTTGTGATGATGGTTAACATCACACTGTTGGAAAGCGTTTTGTGTGTAATGGGTCAATGGGGGACGTGTAATATGTGTGTAACAGTCAGAATGTTGTGCGTTTGTGTGTAATGGTCAGACTGTTGTGCAATTGTGTAACGGTCAGACTGTTGTGCACTTGTGTGTACAACAATTTAAGAATGTTTTGCTATTATAATGTCTCAGACTGTTGTCTTTGTGGTGTAAACATGCAGACTGTTGTGGCTTTGTGTGGTAACAGTATGACCACTCATGTGCTTTGTGGTGCAGGTAGCGTGCTCTGGACAGTTGGTAGGGAAAAAAGAAGAATGAAAGAACCAGAGGTAAGGGGGGGTGTAACGGTCAGACTGTTGTGCGTTTGTGTAATGGTCAGACTGTTGTGCGTTTGTGTGTAACGGTCAGACTGTTGTGCATTTGTCTGTAACGGTCAGACTGTTGTGCATTTGTCTGTAACGGTCAGACTGTTGTGCATTTGTCTGTAACGGTCAGACTGTTGTGCATTTGTGTGTAAAGGTCAGACTGTTGTGCATTTGTGTGTAACGGTCAGACCGTCTAGACCTTTTTGTTCGTGGTGTGTAATGATCTGACAGTTGTGTGTAATGGTCAGACTGTTGTGTGTTTGTGTGTAATGGTCAGACTGTTGTGTGTTTGTGTGTAACAGTTAGACTGTTGTGCGATTGTGTAACGTCAGACTGTTGTGCGTTTGTGTTTAACAGTCAGACTGTTTTTGTGTTCACACGGTCGACTGTGCCGCGAGTGTATTAATCAGGCAAGTCTAACCCTAACATCATTATCTCCGTGTTGAAAAAAACGATGTTAAGCATTATTTCTAACACTCAGAACATGACTGAAATAGAAAGCAAATAGGACAGTATTAAAAATGATTGATCAAACATACTGTTTTGGCTATGCACGGCATGGTAAGTTTATGAACCATAAGGCATGATTTATTACAATAAATCAGTGTACGTTATTAAACATAGCCTAACAAAAAGATGCCTGTCTGCCTATCTGCCAAATCAAAATCAAGTATAGATAACAATCGGAACTTATTACAAGCACTCGATGATGGTTTATAGTGGGTTTTAAGCAAAAACAATCATTAAGGGGTCGTATGATGTTGCTAAAAGAACATTATTTGGTGTATTTGGTGTAATGAAATGTGTTTATGTGGTTTAAGGTTAAAATAACACATTATTTTCCACATACTGTAAGTTATTGTTTCTCCCGGTGGCACCCGCGCTTACACTGAAGCGCACTAATTTTTTGCCTGTTGTGCACCGTGTGTGGGTAACAGTAGACTGTGTGCGATTCGTGTAACCCTCGACGATTGTGTCGTTTTTGTGTAACAGTGTTATGACTGTTGTGCTCGATGTGGGTAACCTCAGAACCTGGTTTGCGGTTTGTGTATGGTCGAGATACTGTTGGCGCTAGTTGAACGGTCAACTGTAATGTGCGTTGTGTGTAATGGTCAACTGTTGGGCGTTTGTGTGTAACCCTCAGAATACTTTCGTTGCAGTTATGTGTCGTAACGGTCAGACTGTTGTGTGGATTTGGTGTGTAACGGCAGACTGTGTTGTGCGATGTGTGTGGTAACGCTCAGGAGTTGGTGCGTGTTGTGGTGTACTCTCAGCACTGTTGTGGCATGGGGAGGGTTGTGTTTCAACCCCCCAGTTCCTGTGTGTGGCGTTTGGTGTAACCCGTCAGACTGTTGTTGGCATTTCTTATTAAACAAGGGGGGTCAGGCACTGTTGTGTTGTTTGTACAGTGTGTAACGTCGAACTGTTTTGCGATTGTGTGGAAAGCTCAGGACTATATGATGCGTGTGTGTGTAACGCTACAGACGTTTTGTTAAAAACAAAAATATAAGTTGTATGTCTCAACCCACAACCGACTGGTGTAGCCGAAAAATTAAGTGTGTAAACACACTCAAGACGATGTTTTTGCTTCTATGTGTTGTTCACCGGGTCAGACTGTTGTGTGTTTGTGTGTAACGGTCAGACTGTTGTGCGATTGTGTAAAGGTCAGACTGTTGTGCATTTGTGTGTAACAGTCAGACTGTTGTGCGTTTGTGTGTAACGGTCAGACTGTTGTGCGTCATTTGTGTATAACGCTAACAACGAAGCTTCGTCAGACTGTTGTGCGTTTGTGTGTAACAGTCAGACTGTTGTGCGTTTGTGTGTAACGCTCAGACTGTTGTGCGTTTGTGTGTAACAGTCAGACTGTTGTGCGTTTGTGTGTAACCCTCAGACTGTTGTGCGTTTGTGTGTAACCCTCAGACTGTTGTGCATTTGTGTGTAAAAGACAGACTGTTGTGTTTTGTGTGTAAGCGGTCCAGAACGGTGGTGGCGATTGTTGTGAACGCTCAAGCATTGTGCGTTTGTGTGTAACCCTCAACTGTTGTGCGTTTTGTGTAACCTCAGACTGTGTGTGCATTGTGTAAATTTCACGTCATACTAGTGGTGGTGTGTGTTGGTGTAACGGTCCAGACTGTTGGCGATTGTGTGTAACGCTCAGCACTGTTGTGGCGGGTATTGTGTGTCACGCTCAGACTGTTTGTGCGTTTGCTGTGGAACAGTTAACTGTTGTGGCTATTGTGTAACCCTCAGACTGTTGTGCGTTTGTGTAATGGTCCGCTACTGTTGGGTGCGCAAAGATGTTACGTCGTGTAAACGTCGATGACATGTGTGTTGCGTTGTGTGTGTAAAGTTGCATGATATTGCTGTATTTGCGTTTGGTGTACCCTCGAGAACTGTTGTGCATCATGTGTGTAACGGTCAGATGTTTGATGTGTTTGATGTGTACACGGGTCAGACTGTTGTGCGATTTGCGTAGACTGTAATCAGCTTCAGGACCATGTGTGTGGCTTTGTGTGATGTAATCGCTCAGTACTGAGTGTGCATTGGGGTGTTAACGCCTCAGACGTTGTGTGTTTGGGGGGTAACCCTGGCTGAGTCTGTTATGGATGAAGGTGCAGTTTTTGTTAACGGTCATTGTAGTAATGCTGTTGTGTTTTGTGTGTGAAGCCGCGGTCATGCCTGTTGTGCGATTGTGTGTACGCTCAGACTGTTTTTGCGTGATGTTTGTTGTGGTAGCGCGGCAGCACGCAGTAAAAAAACGGGTGTGTGCATGTGTGTGTGTGTACTCCCTCTAGAACTGTTGTGGCGTTTGTGTAGGAACCCTCAGACTTTGGTGCATTTGTGTGTAACGGTCAGGGAAGACTGTTGTGTGTGTTTGTGTGTAACGGGTCAGGACTGTTGTGCATGTGGTGTGTAACGCTCAGTGCCTGTGGTGGGTGCGTTTGTGTGTAACGCTCGGACGTGGTGTTGGCAGTTTGTGTTTGAACCCTGCCCGTGTTGTGGCGGGTTATGTGTGGTAACGCTCTCCGTGTTGTGTGTGTGGTATGTAACATGCCATGACTGATTGTTCGTTTGTGTGAGTGTAAGCGTGCAGACTGCGGTTGCGTTGTGTGTGTAACAGGCAGTACTGGTGGTGGCGGTGTTGTGTGTGTAACCCTCAGACGTGTTGTGCGTTGTAGTCGGTTACCCCAGGGCACTGGTTGTGCATTTGTGTGGTACGAGTCAGACTGTGGTGTGTTTGTGTGGTAACTGGAATCAGACACCTGTGTATGCTGTGCGGATTGGTGTGTAACCTCTGAGACGAAGATCTGTGGTGGTGTGCGGTTGTGTGTGTGTAACGCGTCAGACGTATTGCAGTGTGTGTGTTGAACCTGTCATGAGCTGTGTATAAGATGCAAATTGGTGGGAAGCAGTCAGACGTGTGTGTGTGCAGGGTTGGGTGTGGAAACCGCACAAACAGGACTGTTAAGGGTGCACTTGTGTGTAATGGTCACACTGTTGTGAGTTTTTGTGTAACGGTCACATTGTTGTGCGTTTTTGTGTAATGGTCAGACTGTTGTGCGTTTGTGTGTAACGCTCAGACGGTTGTGCATTTGTGTGTAACCCTCAGACTGTTGTGCATTTGTGTGTAATAGTCAGACTGTTGTGTCTTTTGTGTGTAATGGTCAGACTGTTGTGTGTTTGTGTGTAACGGTCAGACTGTTGTGCGTTTGTGTGTAATGGTCAGACTGTTGTGCTTTTGTGTGTAACAGACAGACTGTTGTGCTATTGTGTAACGATCAGACTGTTGTGCATTTGTGTGTAAAGGTCAGACTGTTGTGCGTTTGTGTGTAACAGTCAGACTGTTGTGCGTTTGTGTGTAACGGTCAGACTGTTGTGCGATTGTGTAACGTCACACTGTTGTGTGCGTTTTTGTGTAATGGTCAGACTGTTGTGCGTTTGTGTGTAACGCTCAGACTGTTGTGCATTTGTGGGTAACCCTCTAGCACTGGTGTGCCTTTGTGTGTTAACGTCAGAACGTGTGCGATTGTCAGTTTCAGCCTCATATAAACTAGAGAATGGTCGGCACAGTCCCGTGAATAATGTATTAGGAGCCATCTACGAGGGCCGATAATTAATTAGCCCATCGGGATCAGCGTAGGTGTAGGGACCTTCATGGAGACGTTTGCTTTGGGACCCCTGGAGCGCAGAAACGCAATGCGGATATGTCCATCACTCCGTCCATACCATCCGATTCCCTCCTCTCGCCTGTCTGTCTGGTCTCGTCCTCTCTCCACATACCAGCTAACGTGATAACAGATTCAATGACAGTTCAGTAGCTCCTCTCTCTCTTCTTTCTCTCCTCTCACTCATCTCATTCTCTCTCTCTCTTTTCTCTCTGTGTTTTTTATTTGGACTTCATCTTTTCTTCTTTCTTGTTTTCGGTTCTTTTGTTTGTCTTGCATTTGACGTGAGTCACACAGTTTGTTTGCCCTCTTTGTCCTTTTGTCTGCTCCAGTGTGCAACAGAAATATTTGCTCTCAAAAACACAGATGAACTGCTGCCCACCCTAGATTGGTTTCTATTGGGGGTGCCCTTGAGGTTGCCAGGTTGTTCTGATGGTCGCTAAGCGTTCGCTGAAGTCATTCCTCGTGTTGCTAGCCACACTGCTGGCTCTTTGCTAAGGTGTTATAATGGTTGCTAGGCAGGTGGATAGCTGAATTCTGGGCAACTATGACGTGCTCAGGTGGATAAATAGATTAGATTATAGACGACCGTATAGATAGAGACAGACAGACAGACAGATGTGTCATGAGATCTGACCACAAACACACTGACCTGATGATAAAACCACCTCGTTATCTCAATAACTGCTCCAGTACATGGCTAAACCTCATCAATATTAGCTGATAGAAGACATCAGCCCAAATGTGGGAAGTCGTGGCCTAATGGTCAGACTTGTAACCCAAAGGTTGCGGTTTCGAGTCTCGTACCGGCAGGGATTGTAGGTTGGGGGAGTGAATGTACAGCACTCTCTTCCCTTCAATACCACTATTGAGGTGCCCTTGAGCAAGGCACCCAACTGCTCCCCGGGCGACCGCAGCAATAAATGGCTGCCCACTGCTCCAGGTATGTATGTGTGTGTGTGTTCATTACTCACTGCTGTGTGTGTGTGCGCACTTTGGATGGTTTAAATGCAGAGCACTAATTCAGAGTATGGGTTACCATATTTGGCCACATGTCACGTCACGTTTTATACAGACAGAGACATTCACAATCAGCTAACATCCCTAACCAGGGCTGGACTGGGACAAAAAAAATCAGCCAGCTCGTAGCCACCACCCACTCTATCAAATATATATATATGATATATATATTATATACACGACCATCAAAATTCTTGCAACCTAAGATCTTCTAATGTTATTATTCAAGAATTCTCCTTCTGCTCCCAAGCCTGCCTTAGTTGATCCAAATACAGCAAAACATAATATTGTGAAATATTTTTACTATTTAAATAACTGCTTTCTATTTGAATATACATTAAAATGTAATTTATTCCTATGATGCAAAGCTGTATTTTCAGCATCATTATCCAGTCTTCAGTGTCACATTATCCATCAGAAATCATTCTAATATTCTGATTAGCTGCTCAAGAAACATTCCTGATTATTATCAGTGTTAAAAACGAATTGAGTAAAATATATTTCAGGTTTCTTTGATGAACAGAAAGTTCAGAAGAGCAGCGTTTATTTGAAATAGAAATATTTTTGTAACATTATAAAAGCCTTTACTGTCACTTTTGATCAATTTAAAGCATCCTTGCTAAAATTATTAATTTCTAAAATTTCTTTACCCCCCCCCCCAATAATAATACTGCAGAAATGTTTTCTCGAGCAAGGTCTCAGATCGAGCATATTTCTGATTTCTGAAGCATGTGAACGAAGACTGAGGAATGATGCTAGAAATCATACGACTGCGCATCCCAGTAATACATACTTTTACCCAGCGAATTTTCACATATACACAACTGTTTTTAAATAGTAAAAATATTTCACAATATTACTGCTTTTGCTGTACGTTGGATCAAATAAATGCAGCCTTGGTGAGCAGAAGAGAATTCTTTAAACAAACATTTAAAATCTTACTGTTCAAAAACCTTTGACTGGTAGTGTATGTATGTACATTGCATAGTTGTTTTGGATAAGAATAAAACGTCAGGTCTGACAATATCGTGTCTTTTTGAATCTAGATTTATTCGCATTGGCTCATGGAAACCTCTATGAACACACTTGGCTTGACTTGGCCAAAAAAGTGCGGGGGAGGCATTAACGTTTTATTAAAAAGTGTTTTCGTATTCTACACTCATGGCGCGCACACATTAGGATAGTTTAGATGCCTGCCTCCGCTGCGAGTCCCTATCAAGCACTTTACAGATTGAACTACTCTCTTCTCCTCCTCCTCTCTGGCTCTTTGGCCCGCATCACTCACCGCAGAGCAAGCCTGTTCCTGATAAAGCTGCTGTGAAAACCTGGAGAAGCCGACGAGGAAGACGATGGAGTGAAGCGATCTTTATATAGGCGGAGCATTGTGATTGGGTGGTTTACGCTGTCAATACAGGAGACAGTCCAATGGGCCACTGGCTGCTCGCTGTCCCTGCGTGATGGTCCTCGGCAAAAAAACAACAACAACATTCTGTCGGCCCCTTAAGTGCATCGGCCCACCGGGAAAATGCCCAGTATGCCCGATTACCAGTCCAGCCCTGTCCCTAACACTACACACACTTACTTCAGATGCAAACTGTGTAAGATAGTACAACTCGTTGTCAGAATATACATTGAAAGGAGTTTGAGTTTAACAACGGCATGATGGGAATTCAAGTAAATCATCTCACTTAGTTTCCTTAATTTATATGCATTCATCAGACAGAAACATTGAACACTACTATCAGAGCTGAAAATGATCAAATACATATTTTATGGTACAATAGACATTCATCAATAACTTAATTTAGGTTCAATCTGTGACTGTCAACTTGAATTGAGGCATATTTTGTCCAATCACAGCTGCACATGGGATGGGATTTTGGGAGTGTGTGTGTGTTTACAGCACGTAAAAACACACATAGACAGTAAGACTGACTCACCGTTTCCAGGCTCACACTCCTCGAGATCTTCATCATCACTCGGACATTCTGCTGACGCTACTAACAGATCGTCAGTATTCTGCAGACAGACAGACAGACAGACACACAGAGAGTCAGTACAGTGTCCTTCTTCAAAACAATTCATCAGTTCGTAAGAATACATCAAACACCATCCACATTCACACAGACAGCTGTCATATGATGATCCCTCACACACACGCTGACTGAAGCTCTGAGAATCACTGTTTTCAGTCCATTTATTTAGGTGTCCATGTGTAAATATACTGTCATATCTGAACACAGCCCTGGATGTCAGCGGAGACCATGTCAAGAGACACGACAGATCCCCTGCGAAGACCTCGTCACCTCGACAACCATCGACACAAGACCACAGAAACCAGATGATTCCTCTGCTCAATCTGACCTGTGCTGCAGCCTGGAATTAACCCACATCATGCTGGTTTGGTCTGGTCAGAGGAGAACTGGCCCCCCCTGACTGAGCCTGGTTTCTCCCAAGGCTTTTTCTCCATTTCTGTCACCGATGGAGTTTTGGTTCATTGCCGCTGTCGCCTTTGGCTTGCTTAGTTGGGGATGCTTAATTTCTGGCAAAATTGTAGACTTGATTGCACAAACACTATTGGAGGAGAACTGAACTGAGCTGGACGATGACATCCCTGAATCAACAACTTTAACTGATAACTGTGAGTGTGTGTGTGAGAGAGAGAGAGGGGTGTGTGTGTGGGTGTGTGTGTGTGTGTGTTTGGGTGTGTGTGTGTGTGTGTGTGTGTGGAGGAGTGAGTGGTGTGGGTTGTGGGTGTGCGAGAGTGTGTGGTGTGAGAGGAGTGTGTGTGGTGAGTTATTGATGAGTGAGTGAGGAGAGTGGTGATGTGTGTGTGTGTGAGAGCGTGTTGTGTGGTTAGTGGGAGTAGTGAAGTGGTGATGAGTGTGGGTGGAGAGATTGTGGGTGTGTGTGGTGTGTGTGTGTTTTTGTGTGTGTGTGTGTGAGTGTGTGTTAGTTAGTGTGTGAGTGAAGTGTGTGTGTGTGTGTGTGGTGTGTGTGATTGATTGATTGAGTGAGAGTGTGGTGTGTGGGTGTGTGTGTGTGTGTGTGGTGTGTGTAGTGAGTGGTGAGTGGACGTGTGTGTGGGTGTGAAGAGGTGTGTGTTGTGTGTGTGTGAAGGTAGGAGTGTGTGAGTGTGGGAGTTGGTGTTGTGTTGTGTGTGTGTGTGGGTTTGTTGTGAAGTGCTGAGTGATTGAGTGAGTGAGTGTGTGTGATAGTCAAACAACTAAGAATAAAAACTCCAAAATGCTTATTATGAAAATCATAAATATATAGAAAATAAGTTTCTGAACTAGAATGAGTTCTCAGCAGATTTATTTGACGCTCGCTCACTCTGAACCAGCCGCAGGACACAATCCTGTTTTCTTTTAATTAGTTTCTTGAAAACTGCAGAACTATTGTTCCTGAAGCCTGGAGTGGTTCTTCTTCACTTTATTTATTTTCCTAAGTGATATTATCAGAGCTACAAACATTTGACGCGGCGTCATGGAATCACATTTCAGCTTCACGTGTTTCTGTAACCCAACATGACACTGCAGTCGTACGGATCCGTTTAATTCGTCCTCTGCCCAGCCAATGCATTAACGCCACAGACGCGGAAACCATTCCCAGTGGAAAAGGCTTTTGTTTTTCAGATATTAATGGGCCGCTGGTTTGAATGTCTCTTCTGCCTGTTTGTGAGCTATTGAGCTGGATTCGAATGCGCTCTCGGTACAGGAAGAGGAAAGCTAATAACCGCAGGCAAACGCTGGTGTGTTTCCTCTGAAGCTCGGGATGAGTTAGAGGATCCAGTACACAGTCACACGGCTCATGAGAACATTTCAGAAGGCTGCGGGTCACTGCTGTACATTTGACATTTCTGAGGGTTATTTTGAGACTGTAAGCAAACCCAGCGCTGACTGTAGGCCTGTCACGTCACGACAGCTTCATTTAAGCCACACGTGCATACTGTTACAAAGCTTTGGAAACTGACTCCACTGGAGGAGCGCAGCGGCTAAAGATCTGCAGAATGAAGCAAATTCTGTTGCATATCTACAACAGTCAGTGAATCAAACCACCATCAAGACACAGGTGAAATATAATGAACTCTCTGCAAGACTGAGCGATTTATCACAATAAACCAAAACTGTGATATGGCTTAGTGCAATTATAAAAGCCAAAGGCAGTGATTTAATTAAATAAATATATATGCTGCGTGTTTCAGAGGGAAGAAGAGAAGCTTTGAATGTTCCGCAGTGTTCCTGGTCAAAATAAAATATAACTAATTTAGTAAATGTAAATAATTAAATAAAATGTTTATATTATTTTTCTTAACTACTTGATAATGTAACAGAGCACTCTTAAAATAGAACATTTTCTTATTTGTCTTTAGCTAAAAATTTTTGTAAAGTTTTATTTTTGTATTAATCATACATCAATCATAGCTATTATTTTTATAGTCTATTGGAATACATAATCACAAAAATTATGTGCAACAATAACAAAATAATCTAGATTTAAAAAAAAAAAATCATATTATAAACAATTTTTATCAGAAAAAAATACATTTAGATTTTTCCCCAAGCCGTGCAGCTGTAAATGTTTTAACATTTGAAATAAGGAAATTTGTAATAAAATAAAAATGTTGCAAAATAAAATGTTATGTTTTTCTTAAATAATTCTTTAAATACTGTCAATATTATATTTCATAATAGCAATAATTAATATATTAGATTATTTTCATAGACATACTGATACATGCCTACATTGTGATATAATAACAAATTGGGGCCGAAATGTGAAGCCTGCAAACAAAAACAGCAAATCAACGCAGCCCTACAGTCTCTGCTGTTGATCATCACAGTAACTAATACTGATTCATTAAAAAACAAGTTCTCATCAAACAGAAAATAACGTTTTCCTACACACACTGTATTTTTTGAATTTTGCACCAGTTATGTGTACAACTTCACTGTGTTACTGCGTAATTGGGCACACACACCACACACACTCACTCACACTCACTCACTCACCTCAAACACACACACACTCACACTCTCACTCCTCACTCTCACACACCACTCTCACTCTCACTCTCCTCCACTCTCACTCTCAACACCACACACATCACTCACTCACTCACTCACACACACAAAACACACACACACACCCAACACACACAAACACACACACACTCACCCACTCCCTCATACACTCACTCTCCTCACTCACTCACTCACGATCACTCCCTACACTCACGCACAACACACTCACACCCTCACACACTCACACACACACACACACACACATCTCCTAGTCCACCCACTCCCTACTACAAACACACACCCACACACACAACCCAACACCCTCTCACCCACACACACCTCATCACTTCCACACACATCCACACACACACACACTCACTCTACACTCACTCTACACACTCACTCCACACACTCACTCCACACACTCACTCACTCACTCCACACACACACACACACACACACACACACACACACACACACACACCCTCACACACTCACACACTCAACCCAATACACACCTCCTTACACACCCAGGGGCACACACACACACACACCACACACACACCCCACACACCACCAACTCCTCTCACACACACACACAACTCACTCTCACTCTCACACCCCCACGCACACACCACACACCACACACCACACACCACCCACACACACACACACACACCACACACTCTCTCAAAACACACAACACACTCTCTCACACACACACACACACACACTCACACATAAACTCACTCACTCACTCACACACTCACACACACACACACTGACCTGCGTGACACTGTCTCTCATGGTGGGCGAGCGTTGTTTGCGGGTTGTGGTGGTGGCCATGGTGGTGGTGGTCTCCATGATGGTGGTGGACATGTCTGCGAGGGGTGTGGTGGAGGTGGTGTCGGTGCTCATGACGGAGGGCACATCTCCCACCAGACGCAGGTTCCCCTGAACCTGCACGTTCGGGTCGCCCTCCGCCGCCAGCTTCAGCACCTGCAGGCCGTTATAGTACAGCCCCGAGATCTGACCCTGGAAGTTACGACCCTTCTCACCGCCGCCCACCTTAATGAACGCCTGGCTGTTGAAGATCGTCAACTGCCGACCTGCGGAGACCGAGAAACACACCAGAACTATCAGCGTCGGATCAGCGATGCTCAAACACACGCAGAAACGCCGGCAGACCGCCGGACCGGTAACACGTCAGATCAGCTCTGAAACCACAGCTGGACTAAACACCATCTAACTCAATGATATGAGTTGCATCTTGTTGTTGGTGGGGGTGTGGTTCAGGTATTATGGGTTGTGCCTTTGGCCAGTGTAATACGTATGAATAAACAAATAAAAATGGAAAAAAAGAGAAAAACATGAAAAAGAAGAAAGAATAATAAAAAAAAAACCTTAATTAAAACTACAAATATAATGAAAAACACAAAACAAATAAACTAATATATGTATATATATGAAGAGTTCAGATGCAAAAGCCTCTAAGTGCCATCTGAAATTGTCATCTAAAATGAGGATTTTTAGCAGGCTCCTACGTTTATGTTCAGTTATTTCACTTTAATGGCAATAAAAATATCCTATTCACTGCCATTAAAGTGAAATTACTGAACCTAAACATAGGAGCCTGATAAAATCCTCTTTTAGATTAAAAAATAAATTCAGACGGGCACTTAGCGCTTTTGCATCTGAAACTCTTCATATATTTATATATATTATCTCACAGAAGTGAGTACACCCCTAACGTTTTTTTGTAAATATTTTATTATATCTTTTCAGGTGACAACACTGAAGAAATGACACTTGCTACAATGTAAAGTTGTGAGTGTACAGCTTGTATAAATTGTAAAGTGTAAATTTGCTGTCCCCTCAAAAAAAAACTCAACACACTGCCATTCATCTCTAAACCGCTGGCCACAAAAGTGAGAACACACTACTAAGTGAAAATGTCCAAATTGGGCCAAAAGTGTCAATATTTTGTGTGGCCACCATTATTTTCCAGCACTGCCCTAACCCTCTTGGGCATGGAGTTCACCAAATCTTCACAGGTTGCCACTGGAGTCCTCATCCACTCCTCCATGACGACATCACGGAGCTGGAGGATGTTAGGGACCTTGAGATGATCAATAGGGTTTAGGTCTGGAGACATTCTTGGCCAATCCATCACCTTTACCCTTTGCTTCTTTAGCAAGGCAGTGGTTGTCATCATGTTGGAATACTGCCCTGCGGTCCAGTCTCCGAAGGGAGGGGATCATGCTCTGCTTCAGTATGTCACAGTACATGTTGGCATTCATGGTTCCCTCAATGAACTGTAGCTCCCCAGATGCCGGCAGCACTCATGCAGCCCCAGTCCATGACACTCCCACCACCATGCTTGGCAGTAGGCCAAGTACTTGTCTTTGTACTCCTCGCCTGGTTGCCGCCGCACACGCTTCACACCATCTGAACCAAATAAGTTTATCTTGGTCTCTTCAGACCACAGGACATGGTTCCAGTAGTCCATGTCTTTAGTCTGCTTGTCTTCAGTAAACTGTTTGCGGGTTTTCTTGTGCATCATCTTTAGAAGAGGTTTCCTTTTGGGACGACAGCCATGCAGACCAATTTGATGCAGTGTGCGGCGTATGGTCTGAGCACTGACAGGCTGACCCCCCACCCCTTCAACCTCTGCAGCAATGCTGGCAGCACTCATACGTCTATTTCCCAAACACAACCTCTGGATAGGACGCTGAGCACGTGCACTCAACTTCTTTGGTCGAACATGGCGAGGCCTGTTCTGAGTGGAACCTGTCCTGTTAAACCGCTGTATTGTCTTGGCCACCGTGCTGCAGCTCAGGTTCAGGGTCTTGGCAATCTTCTTATAGCCATCTTTATGTAGAGCAACAATTATTATTTTTTTTTTTCAGATCCTCAGAGAGTTCTATGCCATGAGGTGCCATGTTGAACTTCCAGTGACCAGTATGAGAGTGAGAGCGATAACACCAAATTTAACACACCTGCTCCCCATTCACACCTGAGACCTTGTAACACTAATGAGTCACATGACACCGGGGAGAGAAAATGGCTAATTGGACCCAGTTTAGACATTTTCACTTAGGGGTGTAACTCACTTTTGTGGCCAGCGGTTTAGACATTAATGGCTTTGTGTTGAGTTATTTTGAGGGGACAGCATATTTACACTGTTTTACAAGCTGTACACACTACTTTACATTGTAGCAAAGTATAATTTCTTCAATGTTGTCACATGAAAAGATATAATAAAATATTTACAAAAATGTGAGGGGTGTACTCACTTCTGTGAGATACTGTATATACAGTATATATATATATTCTAATATGAACTAAGATAAAAAATAAAAATAGAAAAAAGTAAGAAAGATGAATTAATAAAAATAGGAGAAATAAATAAAAATAGAAAAAGAAAGCAAAAACATTAATCAAAATAGAAAAAGTACATATATAAATAAATACTCAATCAATTAATTACCAAACTAAAAAAGAAAGAATGAAAGGAAAATGAAAATTAATGATTTAAAATAGAAAAAGGAAAAACACTTATGTATGTATCTCATCATATTGTTTGATATAACTATGTCATATAATTTGGTTTTGTATCATCTAATATAATATCAAATCACAACTAAAGTCTAAACTCAGTTTGTTACCAAGAGTGAGATTTGCTGTTTATCAGCAGTTTCTCTTTCATTCACACACCATCTTCACCATCATCATCATCATCATCTCCATGGAAACATCACGCAGGCAGAAATGACCTTTGGAGGGTTTCAGAGACGAGAGATGGACAGAATGAATAAATTGATGATGATGATGATGGGAAATATTCATAAAGCAGCTGATGATGAAAGACGAAACCAAAAGGAAAGGAAAGTGGTTTGTGAGACTGATGGTGTTTGATTCTGTCGGTTTTAATGCTGCCTCTGATGATGATGATGATGATGGATTGGTGAGGAGATGAAGAGCACACACACACACTGGGTCCGTCACACACCTCGACCTCTGTGAATGTGTTTGACTTTCTGATCCTGAGTAATAAAATCATAAATGCTCCTCTCTTCTGTGAGCGAGCGATCGGACGAGATCTCTGTCAATGCCTGCGTTTGACGTCATATAACGGATCTGAGCACGACTGAGAAATCCCAGAAGAACGGAAACATCCAGCAGTGTGAATTCATCACAAACATGATCTGAGCTTCAGAGATGCAGTGAGAACATCAAGCGTCTGGAGAGACGAGTGAAGATGCTTTCAGACGATCAGCATCAGTCATTCTGTATCCGGACGATCGAGGAGAGAGAGCCTAGGAGCCAAGACTCCCGCAGGTGACCCCACCATAGACCATAGAATAAAATGAGAAATAATATAATATATTAGTA
This sequence comes from Sinocyclocheilus anophthalmus, assembly GCA_018155175.1. NCBI lineage: Eukaryota > Metazoa > Chordata > Actinopteri > Cypriniformes > Cyprinidae > Sinocyclocheilus > Sinocyclocheilus anophthalmus. The sequence goes on from JADLZN010010095.1 coordinate 43,868, forward strand.
TAAAAAAATATATATATATAGATATATATATAGATATAACTTATATTGTGCTTGTGGTGGTTGTTGTTGTGTTGTATTTGTTGGTGTTTTAGAGTTTCGTGTGTGTGTGGTGTGTTGTGTTAGGGTCATCTCCTGGACCAGCAGTTTGATCCTATAGAAACGTTTCCTCTCTGTTCACTGTGTCTGCTACTGCTGCTGCTGTGAGATGTTTTTACCTCAACAGCACACAGATGCAAGTTGATGCTATGGTGGCTTTTCTTGTGTCGTTATGCAGTTCTGGGTGGTTGCCAGGTAGAGTCCATAGAGTTTTTTTTAACCAAAACCGAAATGAAAGTGTAGCTGAAAACCGAAAATAACAATTATTTAGTAATCAATTAATTATTTAAATAAATAACCATTTAAATTGCACACAAGACAGTTTTTATATAACGTTTAATGATATATTAATCTGATGTTGAGATACAAACATTTAAATGATAGCTGAAATAAAAAAATTGTTTGCATGATTTATTCAAACATTAAATATTGAAGAATAGGTTCAGTGAAAATATAATGAAATGTAATAAAATATTACAAATATTTAATATTGTGTGTGCGCAAATATTCATCATAATTCTCCTCTCTAGAGCAGGGGCGAGGTCAGAAATGTTTCAGTGGGTGGGCAAAGTGTAGCGAATACAGCACAAAGGGTTAATATACAATACTGCTTCGAAAGCATTGATTAACATTCATTTTAATTTCAATATTTACTAATACATTGAAAATTAAAAGTTGCATCTGTTAACATTCGTACCTGAACTAACAAAAATACCAACGAACAGCTGTATTTTTATTACCTAACGTTAACAAATATAGTCAATATTGTAACAAATGCATATTGCTCATTGTTAATGTTATCTAAAGAAAGTTTATCGTAAAGCATTACAGCAGATGATCTGATGATCAAGTGTCTGTCAGTTCGCATTCAAAGGAGAGTAAAGATCGAGGAGCACAGAAATGAGAGCAGTTTGTGGAGGACAAGAGGATCTAGCACTAAGGTTGCGTGTTTCTTTCCTCAAAGAACGCATCTGTTTAGCGAATCAAACATTCGCTAATTAAATTCACATGATTAAAACGCGCTTGGCTCAGAAGTTTCAACTCCACAAACGCGCGTATTTTACTATTATGTCCTTACGTCTTTAACATAACTAACAGAAAGACTAATCATCATTTTGACAAGCGTATGATATGCACCTACAGGATTAGAGAAGATGAAGAAACTGCCTGTAATTGACCATGAAAACTCACATTTAATATTTTTTTAGACTAAATATTTAAAGTTATAGTGAAATAAGACTTTTCATTATTATTATTGTTTAATAAATTACATCCATTTGGAAAATTACAGCTGAAAGAGGGTGTAGCCTCGCCACGGCTCTAGAGTTATTTTTTCTAGCTGACTTTTTTCAAGTTTGTTCACTGAATGTCTTTCCGGAGGTAAATGTGATGTTACGTGACATTATTGATCTCTCGCTGTTTTATTGATGTCTTTCTGCAGCTGAATCACTGATTGATTGATTACATGATTGATGATTGATTTAAGTTATTTCTTCTGATTCTTCTGATGTACGTTCATGTTATTTGCTGCTATAACTAGTAGTAAAGAGGAAGAGATGATCAGTGACAATTGACAGCATTTATAAGCTGAGCCTTTGTTTAATATTAAAAGTAACAAATCATAAAGACTTTTGGCGCACTTCAAATAATGTTTAGTGAAGTTCTGTTCACGAATCAACTAAAAGAACTCAGTTTGTCAAAACGATCAATTATTTTGGCCAAAACCAGAAATTATTTTTCAGCCACCATAATTTTGGTGTCTAAATGCATGTGATTATTTTCATCCATCTGGTTGAATCACACCGTCCAGTGAGAATCTCACGTGTTTCTGCAGGAGTCTGTGTGGAAACCAACAAGCTTTTCTAGAAGCTTTTGCGCTCTCTAATAGAAAAGCCTGTGTTCCTTCTCTCTGGAGTCATTTAAAAGTGAGAAAGTGTTCAAACAGAGCCAAACGCAGTGATTTAGTAGCGGCGCCCGGGCGCGTTTCTGCTGTAAAACAAATGTGTTCTGCGCTCGCGTCTCCCCGGTGAGGACTTTCTTCAGGAACCGAAATAAACAACACAGAAGAAATCAATACGCTGCGGTTATTTGTAATCTCTGACTGTGTCTCTCGCAGCGGCGTTGGCTCTACAATAAAAAACCGGGAGATGGAGGAGCGTCGGATACAGGAGAAGAGGAACTGATGGAAAGTCATAGGGGATGTTTAGAGCGTGATGAACGCCAGCGAGAGGACGAGGGAGAAAAACCGAGACTCTGAACGGCTTCTGCTGGAATTGAGCTGTTAAACCCTTTTTTTCCTCTTCATTGAGCTGTGGAGGTGCTGCCATCCTGAATTTATAACACTGACACCATCGCCGCTCGAGAATGTTCTGTCTGATCTACTAACTCAATGTCAGATGAGAGAGAGAGAGTCGTTCTCACACATTCACTGGCCTTTTCCACATGAATCCTGAAGTGCTGTGACGGACCCGGTGCAGTCTGGACTATCCTCATCACCGCCTCTAGTCAACATGAAACTCATTCACAACTCATTTCACTCCCATTACGTGACATACTTTTTCAGGACTTTATTTATTTTTAGTTTTTAAAGCATGTGAATAGGGTAAAAACAGCTTTACTTCCCCCAGTTAATTAATCACAGTATTTTAAAATAACTGCTTTCCATTGCAAGTTTTCTAAATTGTTATGTCTGAAATGCGTTAAATATGCCCTAATTTGCAGAAATGTCCAGAACATAAATCTAAAGCCAGGCTCATAATTTTTGTTTGGTTTTGTTGACATATTAGAGTTAAAAGGTTTTTTTTCTTTTTATCACTCCATAAATCAGAAAATACTGTCAACCGACAGAAAACAAACACATTTTCACCCTGTTTTTAGGAATAAAATGTCATAAAAACGAATGTGAATGATATATCAACAAACCCCTCAGTAAAAACCTTCAGGATATAGAGAGGAATACAACTCTAAGTTTTGGTGTATGTAAGTGCTGCTGAAGTGGAGGAAAAACTTTTAAAGTTTAGTACTGTAACAGAAATCTACAGACGCAAATAGATAAAGTCTAATGAAATAAGCACTTAGATGTGTAATTTGGGTGTTTTCTTTCCACTAGTCTGAAAGAATTCAAGTTATATAAGGAAAATAGCCTAAAATCTCAAAAGTGAAATGAAAAAAACTAAACGAAAAAACAATGGTTTTATCTGTGGCGTCTTGCCTTAACATTCTCCTACATGATAATCGGGATACATTTATTTCTTTAGACTAACATCACTGATGATTCATTCTCAATAAGAGCAGGAATTAATGACTGAGTTTGAGTTCATGTTGACTTTTGAAAACCCTACACCCAAACTGAACGCTCAATAGTCCAAACTGCATTCACAGACAAACACATGACGGTTCACACAGTAAATCAACACATCATCAGACATGTAGACGTTAAAGGGACTGTATTCCCTCCCCAAACGCTACAGAAGAACGAGCAGAGCGTTTAGTCAATGAATTGGATTCAGGCACAAAAATCGTTCAGTGTTTAACCCTCTGAATTTCATTCAAGCGTTACGTGCGGGTTAGTTTGGCGTTCTGTTTAGATGGTTCTGCTTTGACTAATAATCCGTATTCTTCATCTGATCTGCGCTCATTCGGTTATGTGAGTTTAGAAACAGGTTTATGACTGAGGGCTTCAATCCAATGAAAACTAAATGCTAGCGGCTGAAGAGAAGAAGAGTGGAGGCCCTCAGAGTTTAGAAGAACGCTTGGTTAAATTCTGCTTAACCTTTACATTTCCCTGTTGGTTAACTCCTTTAACCCTTTGAGTTGACAGACCGTCCACTACTCTGATATACTCACACACTGGGGTGAGATAATGGTACAGATTGAGATAATGTTAAAATATACTGACAGCATCCTACAATTCAACGCTTCACCAGACTGAGAGTTCAGTCAAATTACTCTCTGTGCTCATTTTCAGATCTTGTATTGTACCTGGAACTTTGCTTTACAAAATGTATGCAATTTTATTATACATCTATATAAACGTCTTTTATATTTTACTCGTGAAACTTTTGCTCACACTGCAAAAAGTGAAGTTCTTGCTCAGTATTTTTGTCTTGTTTTTCAGTACAAACATCTAAAGCATTCTTGAATCAAGATACGTTTACTGGAGATGGCAGACGATAAGAAGTCTTCTTTTCTGAGAAATTTATCAAAATTAAAAACAAATGGCTGGCAATGGAGTCAAAGATTCATTTATATAAAGTTTCTTTTCTAACTCAGTTGGCAGATATTTGTTAATTTTTAACAGTTTCTCAGAAAACAAGACTTCTGTCATTTTGCATCTCAAGTAGTCTTGATTTAAAAATGCTTCGATATTTGTGTCCCGGAAGACAAGACAAAAATACTTTTAGCAGTGAATAAGACACACGTCGTCAGTTTCCTCAACAGGCTGACATTTTTAAATAGTATAAAATTGCCCACATGTTGTACTTTTTTATGTTGCAAGCTGATTCTTGCATTAACATTCAAAAAACATCCATGACATGTTGGCTAGTCGAAGCTAGAACTACATGAGACTTCTAACGCCCGTCTGTGCTGTAAGTTTTGCCCTCAGGGTGGGTGTGTCCTCAGAAACAGGAAGTGAATTACCAGGAAACTCGAATGAAACAGCTAGTTAGGACCCCCTGGACTCAAAGGGTTAAAGTTGGAATCAATTTAGACAGAACGACGAGAGCAAAGATGAAACAGAGGCACTGAAATAGAGTCCCTTTAACTGTGCAGTTTAGATGTTTGTGAATCAGTTTCTGCTCGATAGGACGTTTCACAACAGTAAACAGCTGTGCGTGCTGTTGGGAGGTTAAGACAGGGTTATGTGGGGGTTATTGGTAAGGTTAATACTCTGGAGAAGTGCAGTCCTATCGTCAGATGACAGAACGAATCCACAGATCTGAGGATCGCAGCGTTCGTTTGCCCTTCACAACTGATTCGTCTACATATTTCACAATGAGCACTTCTTTAGGTGCAAACTATGAATTAAGAGTAGTAAGACACTGGTAATGTTGTTTTCTCCTCCTTTTAAATCCCAGTTTGCTTTTCGCATGTAAAAAGCTGCGTCAATGGGCCTGCACTTCGTCCAGAGATGTGTTTAGCGTGATTAGACAGACCGTTCGTTAGTGGGGTTTGGTGCTGTTTAATTACCTTTGTCGAGTAGCCACTCGTCAACTACCCGACCGAGTCGGTACGGGATTCTTTGCCTAGCAATAGCCAGCCGTTCACTATCAAAGCTCCCTTTGAAGAACAAACAAATTCAACAGGTTACAATCTGGAAGGTCAAAGGTTAAAGATTAGAGGTTAGAGAGAACGCCTTTAAAATCAGATTTAACACCCTCAAGGCTTTAAACATGGTTTTGGAGGTTAGAAAGTCAAGCAAGCTCTGGTTACCATGTGTTTTAAACATGAGTTAAGCATATTTATGAGTCATTTTAGAGGTTGAATGTTACTTCTGGATAATTACAGTGCATTAAAGAGTCTTGGTGAACGTGGAAAAGCAACCACTGTCGTTCTCATTAAAAATGCATAGGAACATTTCCATATCAGAGTACTGGATCGTCAACCAGTCCTGCTGAACATCAGACAGAGAAACTCCAGGAAGACGTTTTCTGTGTGGGGTCAAACGATCACATGTTCTTGAGCGCTGTGATTTACAGCATCACACCAAAGCCGTTTCGTTTGTAGACACCTGCAGCATTAGAGAGAAGGTGAGGACGTGCAGAGCTCATCGTGATGCATATATAAAAACACAGCGAGAATGTGCACACGTCTGCTGGAGATCAACCATCCCGAGTGAGAGTTGGTTCATAGTGAAATCAAACCTGTCCGTTCTTTCATTAGCTGCAGCCATCTTTCCTCTCTCTCTCTCTTTAATGAAGTCACTCGTAGCAGAGCGACTGCCTCTTAATTGCTCCTGTAGCTCGACTGCAAATTATCTAATCAAAATCCCCTACCCACAATCCCCGTCGGCCTTCGCTTAGAGCCCCTCAGCTTTATTAGCGAGATCAAATAAGCCTGGATCATATGTAAATACATCGAGCACTTAGGAACAGATCCGTCACAGAGCGATGCGCCTCTGATTCTTCTTCAACATCAGCGCTGGACCTCAAGGGTTCGTCACAGTCCTCAAACACGTAACACGATCACGCATATGTGTGTTTATGGGCTCTGACGGCGGCTATAAGATGGTTTCTTTCAGGGGTGTAAAATACTTTTTACTTGATTACTGGACGTACATTTTATTTTGGGCACTTTGTACTTTACTCAGTTGCAATTAAAACGGAATATTTGTACTAACTTTACTTAAGGCAAGACACACTATGTAAAACCATTGTTATTTTCATGCACTGCTCAACTGAGATTTTGGTCTATTTTGCCTTCATGTCTTCTTTCAGACTAGAGGAAAGATGTTTTTTTGTTTATTACACTTTATCTATTTGCGGCTGGATATTTCAATAACAGTACATATGTTTAAAAGTTTTTTCTCCACTTCAGTAACACTTGCAGGCACCAAAACTTAGAGTTGAATTCCTCTCTATATTCTGAAGGTTTGTTCATGTGTCATTCACACTGATTTATATCTAGCGTTTTATTCCTAATGAAATTAGATTTTTTTCTCTCTGTCTAATGATAGTATTTTCTGATTTCTGCAGTGATAAAAAGAGAAATCCAAACTCTAATAAGTCAACGAAATCAAACAAGAATTTTGAACTGGGCTTCATCCAGTGTTTAGAGTTATGTTCTGAAATGTATGCATATTGGTGCATTTTTTAAACATATCATTTGTTTCACATAATCAATATAATTTTACATAATGTACTGTGATTAATGAACTGGGGAAGTAAGGTGAAAGCTATTTGTTTGAAAAAAACAGTACTTGTTATTCCTTGTAGATTACTTCTGCTGTTGTAATACTTAAGTACAATTTAAAGTTCTACTTTTTTACTCTCACTCAGTTTTTGGAGAGACACTTGTACTTTTAAATGAGTATTGAGAATTTTCACACCCTACTTTATTATTTAAAAGTTCTATAACAGATTTGTACTGGTTATAACTTGAGTACTTTTTCACACATGGTTCTGCTCATCTTGAGATCGGCTGTGAGTCTGAGGCGAGGTGTGTGAGGGCGAAACAGCTCACAGCGTTATTATGGAAACACATCAGGGCGTTAATTCTCCGTTTCACAAGAGGTACTATTTGGAAAGTGAAATTCAGTCTGTGCGAGGAAAGTGTCATCTTTCTCAGCGGGTCATTCAAACGCACGCAAGCTCGGCTTGTGTTATGGGAAATACAGGTCTGATTGTGACGGTGATGTGATGAAGCAAGAGAATATCATGCGGAAAAGCAGATCGTGTACAAAACTGTATTTGTTTTTGTGAAAAGTAGGGACTCTCCTTAGGCGTAATGGTTTTTATACTGTACAGACCGTATATTCTATTGCCCTACACCAACCCTACCCCTAAACCTACCCCTCACAGGAGACTTTCTGCTATTTCAGATTTGAAGTACTCCATTGTGATGAAAAGAAAAAAAGACTACAATACAATCTCTCCCACTTTGCTGCTTGTCAATTCTCTGCATTGTCTTGTGCCAATAAATGCAAAAATGACCAAAAAAAAAGAAGAGGAAGAAAGAAAACGCTAAACAGTCAAGTAAAAAAATAATAAAACAACAAAATAAATAAAGTGCACATATAAATAAGATAGAATAATCCACACTAGATTTAAACAGTGAGCAGGTCTTGTAATCGCACTAATGTTCCGTTTCTATGGCAACGCTTGTAAAGCCACAGTGCATTCCGGTGGACGTTATGTGTGTTTAGCTGATATTCACACACTGTATTATTAAGACATTATCAACAGTAAACGACAGCAAACCTCAGCGACCTTCAGCCTGACGAACCTCCACTTAGAAACCTGTTCCCATTAAATACAGTCTGTTACTATGACAACGACCAGGTGGGCCGGTCCTGCAGGATCTCAGTGTGCCAGCAGAAGACGCCAGAAGCTTCCGCTCCTCATTCTACCCACAACTCCACTGCAGACTCCCTCTGCGCTAACTGGGTCACTGGATATTTATATTTCTCCAGTCCGTGCTGCTGCTGCTCCTCACATCATTAACACACTCACTCACACACAAACACACACACACACCACCACATCTCTCTCTCACACAACACCTTAACAACAACACACACACACACACACTCACATGCTCTCACCCCCACACACACACACACCACACCACACACACACACACACACACACACACACTCTCTCTCTCCCACACACACACACACACACACACACACACACTCTCTCTCTCACTCACACACACACCCACACACACCACACCACACACACATCTCTCAAACACCACACACACACACACACACACACACTTCCTCTCTCTAACTCACACACACACACACACCCAACTCTCTCTCTCACACACACACTAACACACACACACAAACACACACACAAACACCCACACACACACACACACACCACAACACTCTCTCTCTCTCTCCCAACACACTCTCTCTCTCTTCACCACACACACACACACACACACACACTCTCATCTCTCTCACCCACACACACAACACACAACACACACTCACAACACCACACACACACGCTCACACACAAAAACCCACACAACACTCTTCACACACACACACACACAAACACACAACACTCAACACACTCTCTCTCTAACAACACACACTCACACTCACACACACACTCTCGCTCTCGCACACACACACACACACACACACACACACACAACCACTCTCCTCACACACCACATAACACACCCACCACACACACACAACACAATCCTCTCTCTCTCTCCCACACACACACACACACACAAACACCACACACCACACAACCACACACACACCACACACACCCACACTCACACAAACACACCCACAAACAAACACAACACACACACACACACACCACACACACACCCACACACACACACACCACACACACACACCACTCTTCTCTCTCTCCCCACACCCACACAACACACTCTCTCTCTTTCTTTCTCTCACACACACACACACACTCATTTATTCAGATATAGATTCATCAGTACAACACTGGAATATTCTGCTGTTTATTAGTCATGATTAGATTTTCATCGAGCCGCTCACATTGCACTGCAAAAAAATAATTTTCTTGCCAAGTATAAAAATCATCTTAATTCAAAAGGAAAACAATATTATTTTATGACCCCACTGGCAAATATATATATAAATATATGTAAATATAAACAAAAATAATAAAAATACAAAAGTCAATGATAAAAAATAAGGTACAATTGTAAAAAAACTAAAACAAAAAAACACAATATAAACTGCTGTCAGTAAAATAAATAAATAAATAAGCTAACTAAATAAAACACACAGTTAACCAGCAGTGTCAACAAACGAAACCTCAAACACTAACAGGTTTGGTGTGACGTCTTGAATCATTAAAACAGGTTAAGGTGGTGATTTAGCACAGAAAACGTCTTCCTCAGAGAGAGAGTGATAGAGCGAGGGACACGCGTCTGTGTGTGTGTGTGTGAGAGAGATAGCGAGTGTGTGGTGTGTGGTGTGTGTGAGGAGAGCGTGTGTGGTGTGTGTGTGTGTGTGTGGTGAGAGAGAGAGAGAGAGAGTGACAGTGAGTGTGAGTGTTGTGTGTGTGAGAGTGTGAGTGTGTGATTGTGCGAGAGTGTGTGTGTGTGTGTGTGTGTGTGTGTGGGTGAGAGAGAGAGAGGTGTGTGTGTGTGTGGGTGTGTGTGTGTGTGTGTGTGTGTGTGTGTGTGTGTGAGAGAGTGTGTGTGTGTGTGTGTGTGGTGGGCGAGAGAGAGAGTGGGTGTGTGTGCTGTGTGTGTGGGATGAGAGCGTGTGGTGTTTGTGTGTTGTGTGAGAGATGGAGTGTCGTGTGTGTGTGTGTGTGGTGTGGGGGAGAGAGAGAACGTGAGTGAGTGTGTGTGTGAGTATGAGAGAGAGGGTGTGTGTGTGTGTGAGAGTGGTGGGGGGTTGGTGTTGAGAGAGAGAGGGTGTGTGTGTGGTGTGTGAGTGAGAGAGATAGTCTGTGTGTGAGTGGCGTGTGTGTGTGTGTGTGCGAGAGGAGGAGAGTGATGTGTGTGCTGTGTGTGTGTGTGTGTGTGTGTGCGTGTGAGAGAGTGTGTGTGTGTGTGTGTGTGTGTGTGAGAGAGTGTGTGTGTGTGTGCTGTGTGTGTAGAGGAGAGGTGAGTGGGTGTGTCGCGTTGTGTGTGTGTGTGTGTGTCTCGTTAGTAATGTGTGTGTGTGTGTGTGAGAGAGAGAGTGAGGTGTGTGTGTGTGTGTGTTGTGTGTGTGTTAGTGGTGTGTGAGAGAGAGGAGTGTGTGTGTGTGTGTTGTAGTGTGTGTGTGTGTGTGTGTCTCACATGACGGGGAAACGGCTCCAGCAAGGGAAGCAGATGCTACACTGTATGCGGGCTTCCCGTCCGCTCCGAGTTGAAATCTGACCACATGTACGGTCCCTCGCTGACCTCCGCCGTTCCTCGATGACAATGAATCCGTCCCCACGTTTAAAGATCACGGCAGACCCTCCACGACTCTGAGAGAGAGAGAGAGAGAGAAAACTCACTACGAGCACAGTCTGCTCTATAACAGAAATTCAGCAACCCATCTCCTACAAACCATCCTGACATTATGCTGCTCTCTAATTACACCACATTCAGGACGCTGCCAGTTCATGGCTCAGGGGACCTTCTTTTGTGACAGTAATGGTAATAATACATAAAGAGAAATGGAAAGACTCAAAAACAGAGCAATACTGGCCAGTACATATGGATAAAAATAGTAAGGAAATAAATTAAGATACAAAAATTAAATAAAATAGACAAAAATAAAAATTACACATAAACAATTAAAATAAAAAAATACGTCCTAGTTAGTCTACAGACCGATACTAGAGTGATAAAAACAATAAAAAATAAATTAAAAAAATATCAAATAAAATCGCTTTAAATAAATAACAATAAATAAATTAACTATTAAAATAGAGATTATTGTATTGCTGAGAGACGTAAGTGATCCACCGTAAGGCTTTAAATTTTTTTACAAAATGAAATGCACGTCAAAGCGCATAAAATAATATCGGAAACTCCTAAAAAATAATACAACTAAAACTAAGATAAAATAAGATAAAAGAAAAATAAATAATACAATTAAAAAAAAAGACAAAACACACACATGCACAAAAGATAAAATAAAAAAATAAAAAAAAAGATAAAAATATAAAATAAACTAAAAATCATTATTTGTGGTTGATTTGTGGTCCTGGACTCCTGACAGACCGCGAGTGCGTCACTCTAAATGTGCATCAGTTTTCACACAATGAAACGCTGCATCATCTGGATCCTCACACCGAGATGGATGTTCATATAAAGAAGTGTTTACTCTCACCGAGAGTCTGACGGGGCTCTGAACTTCCCATAAATAATGCAAATGCTGGAGGAGCTGCTGCGGAAACAACCGAGACGAGCCATCAGTGTCCTGCAGAGAATCCATTCAGAGTGTGGAAAACACTGGAGAACAGGTTCATACAGGTATATCTGGATCATATACTTGTGGTGTCATCACCAACACAAACGCATCTCACAGTGAACAGTGATGAAACTCATTTCTTTATGTGACGAACATGTGAATTGATGCACAGCAAACACAGCTGCAGCTGAATATATCTGTGTGAGGAATGGACGTTCATGAACGCGCTCCAAACATCATGTCCTGTAGCTCTGTGCTGCTTTCCTTCATACCAATACAAGAGATCCGTACAGCAAGGATGGAAATGAAAGCGTGTCAGACACAGAGCTGATTTCACTGGACGCGTCTGGATAGAAGTGATGATTACAAACATCTGACAATCCAACAGAACAGAACACACATCTAAGTCAATGTTATCACATACAGACAGTGAGTGCATCTGGACCTGCTACAGCAATACTGCCAGACCTGGGCTCTGACAGTCAACCTGAAGAAAACCAAAATTATGATCTTTCAGAAAAGATCCAGATCCCAGGGAACACCACACACATTTACATTAGGCACTCAGCAGATAACACACACATCACCCTACAACTACCTGGGTTTGAAAATCACATCCACGGGAAACTTTAATCATGCTGTGAATGAACTGAGAGATAAAGCACGCAGGGCCTTCTACGCCATCAAACGGCAATGTCCTATAGAGATCCCTATTAGAATTTGGCTGAAAATATTAGAATCAGTAATTGAGCCCATTGCTCTCTATGGCAGTGAGGTGTGGGGTCCACTGACAAATCCCAATCAAGATTTCACCAAATGGGAAAAACATCCAATTGAGACCCTGCATGCAGAACTCTGTAAAAATATACTACACATGCACCGGCACACAACAAATAACGCATGCAGGGCAGAATTAGGCAAATATCCTCTAATCATAAAGATACAAAAAAGGGCAATTCAATTCTGGAAACATCTGAAGCTCAGTGACCCCCAATCATATCATTATAAAGCCCTGCAATACCAAGAGATGAGCAAAGAAAGCAAGCCCCTCCCTCAGCTGATCCAGAGCTTCAGTCCTGATGCTTCACTAAGATCGTCTCCAGGTTACGAATGTAACCATGGTTCCCCGAGGGAACGAGACGCTGCGTCGGAAAACGCTTCAGCCTCAGCGCACTGTGGAGGAAACGTGTAACTAGGGGGTGTCTGCCCACTGACTGGCCACCGACACGTAGACTTTCAAGGTGGAGTGGGTCAACCCTGCAGAGAAACGGGCCTGCGGGAACTCCAGCACTGTACCAACTGGGCAGTAAACTGGGTCAAGCTGGCAGTCTCCGCACCAAGAAGTGACAAGATTTCACTTCAGGGCATACAGTTTCCTCGTAGAGGGAGCTCTGGATTGGAGAACGATCTCAACAACCTCGGTTGAGAGACATGAAGCTGCGAGTTGTGCCCACCCCCAGGGGCCACACCCACGCTTCCCCAGCTCCGGGCGGGGGTGAAGATAGTACCCTCTGCCTGTGAGAGGAGATCCCTCCTAATGGAAATCTCCCATGGAGAGCCGTTGAGAAGGGAAATCAGGTCAGAGAACCATACTCGGACCAGCCAGAACGGGGCTACTAACAGTAGAAGGACCCCGTCCCGGCACACCCTCTCCAGAACTCCCGGGAGCAGAGCGATCGGGGAAAAGGCGTACAGACGAAGCCTCAGCCACGTCTGTACCATAGCATCCAGTCCGAGAGGAGCTGGATGAGTCAGAGAGAACCAGAGGAGACAGTGCGATGTCTCTTGAGTCGCAAACAGGTCCACCTGAGCCTGGCCAAAAACTCTCTATATCACTGCCCTCTTTTCCCCCATCACCCCGTTTTCAAAACCTCGGTGTGAAGTCTCCATTCCCCGGGCCTTGGCCCCTGCCTCGACAGGATGTCTGCTCCCATATTGAGATGCCCAGGAATGTGAACTACTCTCAGCGAGAGGAGTTTGCCCTGGGACCACACAAGGATCTGGTGCGCCTGCCTGTAAAGGGGTCGCGAAAGCAGACCTCCCTGGTGGTTGATTTAAGAGACCGCCGCTGTGTCGTCGGTGCACCAACACATGGCGCCTTCTTAGGTCTGGGAGAAAGTGTTTCAATGCTATTAACACGGCCAGCATCTCCAGGCAGTTAAAGTGCCATGTGAGATGGCGGCTGCTCCACAGACCGCAGGCTAATTCGGACAACTCAGGACCCGATCCTCAACCACGTGAGGGGACGCATCCGTGCTAACATTACCGGTGACAAGGAGCTCAAGCACTGGGCCCTTGAGAGAGAACCAAGGTTATCCACATGTCTAATGCAGTAGGCATCACCTCCTGACCTTGAGCATCCCCTCAGGGAGAACCCCTTGGTCTTGAGCCACTACTGTAGGGGTCTCATGTTCAGCAGGCCAAGAGGTATCACGTTGGACGCAGTTGCCATTAACCCCAATAGTTTCTGGAAATGCTGACAGTGAGTGACCGGCCTTCTCTTACTCTCGCGACTGCAGTGAGGATTGACTCGTTCAGAGCAGGAGACAACTGTGCTTGCATCGTGGTCGAATCCCACACCACACCCAGATAAGTGGTTCTCTGTACTGGAGAAAGCACACTTTTCTTGGCGTTAAGTCTTAACCCCAGCTCTTCCATGTGAGCGAGAATGACATCTCGATGCCGAACCACCATCTGCTCAGATTGAGCTAATATCAACCAATCATCGATGTGTTTGAGTATGCACTTTCACTTCGTGAAAGTGCGGGGTGAGAGTGCAAGTCTGACGGCAGAATCCGGTAAGCTTTTGCCCCTATAGCAAACCTCAGGAACTTTCATCCTTCTTTGGAACGATGAAGCACTGACTGTAGAACCCAGACCGTCTGTTGAGAGAAGGGACCACCTCGATGGCCTCCTTCCTCAAGAGAGTAACTACTTCTGTTCCATTAGCAGAGCCTACTCGGGGCCGCTACGTTTCTGGGCGGTGACTAAGAAAAGCGCTCGCTGAAGACCGCTGCGCCCTGGAACATGGTAGGGTTGGCAGAACGATCTCCTGAGGGCACTGAGGAGAGACGGGCACCATATAATGAGGTATACACCGCTCTTCCCCAGAGGGGGCCGGCCCTCAGAAGTCCTGGGCCCTAGGCATCAGGACGTTTTAGCTGAAGACTATCCAGCGGGAATGATGGTCCGCAGATCCGCCTTCCGCTAGAAGCCTTCAGCCAAGGAGCGCCACTCTGACTCTAAATTCTGAGGAGTACGAGAAGTGATGCTCCCTATATGAGGAGCTGGAACATGGTTGGTTGGGGCTGCTCCTGCCCAGCAGCCCCTGTTGACCACCTCAACCTTCTCGGAGGAAGAGAGGTAAACGCCAGCTCTCATTCAAGAAAATTTATTTATTTATTCCCAAGAGCTCCTGTATATCTAACTTCTCATAGTCAGAGAAGAAATACTTCATTTTAAATCCTCAGAATAAAATGCAGCCAAACATCCAGAAAAGTAAAAACGGTCTGGTGTGATAAGATTAATTTCAAAACCGAAAATGATGTAATGCATGCGTTGCCTCGGCAGCGCGCGAGCCTCTCAGTCACACAAACAATATCAATCTCCTCGGAGAAAGATAGCTGCAGCAGCGAGCTCTCATTCAGAGGGGGGAAGAAACTGCAGCGCTGGCTTCCGAACCTCGAGAGAGAGCGCTAGATCTAGGGAACGCGAGTGGAGATAGGACGAGCCATCTCCAACCCGTCCTCCAGATCATGTGCGATACCTGCGATCTCAATCGTCGCCGTGCCTCAGCAGCAGCAGGACCGGAACCACAAGATCACAGGCACGGACACACTCCTCGGAGTGTGCCCGGCGAGAGCGGAGCCTTTAACAGCGGGAAAAGCACAATCAGCCCCCCTCTCTTTTTCCCGAGAGCTGACTGCGCGAGCTCCGCTCCACAGTAAAGCTGCTCATTATAATATTAGGCATAATATGCTTGTGTAACTGATGCTTGTGCAACTGGCGAGCTCATCGACACCCTCCATATCAACCTCCTCGGAGGAAGACATGCGGAGCGTCGATCCCGTTCCCCGGGGGAAGTAACCGCAGCGCGGGCTTCCGATCCCCGAGAGCGGGCGATGGATCTGGTGAGTGAGGAAGAAGATAGGGACTCGCCCATCTACTCTCGCCCAAATGCTTCTTTTTGGCTGAAGCTTGACATAATGGAGCTTATAAGTGGACAAACAACACTAAATAAGACTCACAAACAGATAGCGACTGACACACACACACGAGGCTGCTCGGAATGACAGAAAAGCTGACTCCGGTCAATCCGCACAGCTTTATAGCTTCCTGGTCGCAACGTCACCTGCCCATGAAGTCTCACCCATCATTTGGACTGATTTCATATGTGATTCAGAGCATTGTCACGCTGAAGGCGTTCCCGTAGCGTTTTCCAACGCAGCTCGAGTTCCTGAAGGGGAACTACTGCTGCTCTGAATCACAACATCAGAATCAACATCACTCACTGGCAAACCCAAACACAACAGCAGAGTAAAGTGCAATGCTATTTGGCCCTAAAGAGAGAGTACAGTACGGCAGAGTATCTGTACACAGTGTCAGATAAGAAACTGAGAGGCACGTTGACCAGATACAGACTCAGCGGACACAAGCTGATGATAGAGACACAGAAAAACATGGCTGCCACCAGAGCAGAGACTGTGTTCACACTGTGATCTGAATCAGATGGAAACAGACCTGCACTTCCTAACAGAATGCCCCAAATACACAGATATACGGACCGTGTTCTACGATAAAATACAGCAGATCCATCAGACATTAAAACTTTTTCAAAGCAGGAGAAACTGCCATATCTGTTAGGAGAACACAAGAACTGCTCTGTGTTTGCTGCTCAATATGTGTCTGCCTTTCACCACAGAAGAGAAAACACTCACCCTGCCCTGATCTGATGTTTCCAGCACAGCTACATTATATTATGCCAAATTACTGTATATTACTTAGATGTACATTTTGCTTCTGTAAATATGTCTAATCCCTTATTTTATTTTTAGTTCTAGTTTATATACTTGCATACATTAGTAATTCATTTTACACTACATGCTTAATACTTTTCATATATTATTATTATTACTGCACACTATTATTATTTTTCTTTCTGTTAATACATGTGTGTACTATTTGTAAGCAGTCCAGCTGGAATTGCTTTGGCAATACAAATGTATAGTTTTTGTCATGCCAATAAAGCACTCTTAAATTGAAATGAAATTGAGGAGAGAGAGATGCGTGAGTTGAATGCGGCGACATCAAGAGTCTTTTGAAGGTGAATATGAAGCTCACTTTAGTCAATTAAAGCAAAAAGATGCTAAACAATGTCCGAGAACCACAGCTGATGTTTTGAGATGCATCTAGATGTTCTGTAAGCCATACACACATTCACAAACCCTGACTGTAATGTAAAGCTCAGCCATTACTCTTCATGATTAAACTCACTGTTCTCTGTAATAACTCATCCAGCAGCGTTAAACGAGCATCGTCTGCTCACACCGGTCAGACTGACCAACAGTGGACTGAATGTCAGTGTGTGTGTGTGTGTGTGTGAGTGTGTGTGGAGAGTGTGTGTGTGGTGGTGTGTGTGTGTGAGTGTGAGTGTGTGTGTGGTGTGAGTTGGGTGTGTTGTACTACTGGTTTAATTTAGAGATAAAATTGTAACCATGCAGCTGTCAGCTACAGTATTGCATCAGATAGTGTGCTATAGATCCCTTGAGGAACAATTCCACTCATTCTCTACTGTAGGAGAGGAATAATTGTATAAACTTGTTAAATCATCTAAACCAACAACATGTATGTTAGACCCTATTCCATCTAAGCTCCTAAAAGAAGTGCTTCCAGAAGTCATAGATCCTCTTCTGACTATTATTAATTCATCATTGTCATTAGGATATGTCCCCAAAACCTTCAAACTGGCTGTTATTAAGCCTCTCATCAAAAAACACAACCTTTACTCCAAAGAACTAGTTAACTACAGACCGATCTCGAATCTCCCTTTACTGTCCAAGATACTAGAAAAGATAGTATCCTCACAATTATATTCCTTTTTAATAGTCAGGATTTAGACCGTATCATAGTACTGAGACTTCTCTAATTATAGTTACAAATGACCTGCTCTTATCATCTGATTGTGGTTATATCTATTAGTGCTACTGGATCTTAGCGCTGCGTTCGACACTATTGACCACAACATTCTTTTGAATAGACTAGAAAACTTTGTTGGCATTAATGGAAGTGCATTAGCATGGTTCAAATTGTACTTATCTGACCGTCATCAATTCATAGCAGTGAATGAAGAAGTATCACATCGATCACAAGTGCAGTATGGAGTACCGCAAGGCTCAGTACTAGTCCCATTGCTTTTCACACTTTACATGCTACCCTTGGGAGATATCATCAGGAAACACGGTGTTAGCTTTCACTGTTATGCTGATGATACTCAGCTGTATATTTCTTTGCGTCCCGGTGAAACATACCAATTTGAAAAACTAACGGAATGCATAGTCGATATAAAAAAAAACTGGATGACGAGTAATTTCTTACTGCTAAATTCTGAAAAAACAGAGGTGTTAATTATAGGACCTAAAACTCTGCATGTAATAACCTAGAACACTGTCTAACACTTGATGGCTGCTCAGTCAATTCTTCGTCATCAGTTAGGAAACTAGGCGTGCTATTAGATAGCAATCTTTCCTTTGAAAAACACGTTTCTAGCATTTGTAAAACTGCAATTTTCCATCTCAAAAATATATCTAAATTAAGACCTATTCTCTCAATGTCAAATGCAGAAATGTTAATCCATGCGTTCATGAGTTTTTTTTTTTTTTTTCTTTTCCTTTTTTTTTTTCCCCCTCAAGGTTAGATTATGTAATGCTTATTGGGTGGTTGTTCTGCACACTTAATAAACAACTCCAGCTGGTCCAAAATGCAGCAGCTAGAGTTCTTACTAGAACCAGGAAGTATGACCATATTAGCCCGGTTCTGTCAACACTGCACTGGCTCCCTATAAAACATCGTATAGATTTTAAAATCCTGCTTATTAATTATAAAGCCCTGAATGGTTTTGCACCTCAGTATTTGAACGAGCTCTTATTGCATAATAGTCCTCAACGTCCGCTGCGTTCTCAAAACTCTAACAATTTGACAATACCTAGAATATCAAAATCAACTGATTAGATCCTTTTCCTATTTAGCACCCAAAATCTGGAACAATATACTTAGTGTTGTTCGGGAGGCAGACACACTCTGTCAGTTTAAATCTAGATTAAAGACCCATCTCTTTAACCTGGCTTACACATAACACACTAACATGTCTAATATTCAAATCCGTTAAAGGATTGTTAGGCTGCATTAACTAGGTCAACCGGAACCAGGAACACTTACCATAAAACCCGATGTACTCGTTACATTGTAAGAAGAATGGCATCTACACTAATATTAGTCTGTTTCTCTCTTATTCCGAGGTAACCGTAGCCACCAGATCCAGTCTGTATCCAGATCAGATGGCCACTGCAGTCACCCGGATCCAGTCTGTATCCAGCCCAGATGGTGGTTCAGCACCTAGAGAGGACCTCTACAGACCTGAATGTCAGCAGAGACCATGTCAACTGGATGAGCCCCAGAGACAGATTCCCAGTGAAGACCTTGTCTTCTAGACAGCCACCGGGGACAAGACCACAGGAACCAGACGAATCCTCTGCACAATCTGACTTTGCTGCAACCTAGAAATAAGCTGCTGGTTTTTTCTGGCCAGAGGAGAACTGGCCCCCCAAACAGAGCCTGGTTTCTCCCAAGGTTTTTATTTCTCCATTCTGTCACAGATGGAGTTTTGGTTCCTATGGCTTGCTTAGTTGGGGACACTTAATCTCCAGCGATATCACTGACTTGATTGCACAGAGACTATTAAACTGACTGAGAGGATGATGACATCACGAAATGATGAACTGGCTTTAACTTAAAATTGAGTGTTTACTATTGTCATTGTGCATTATTGACATTATTTTCCTATTTAATGCTGTAAAGTTTCTTTGACACAATCTGTATTGTTAAAGCGCTATATAAATAAAGGTGACGGAATTGTGTGAGAGAGAGTGTGTGTGTGTGGTGTATGTGTGTGTGTGAGAGTGAGTGTGTGGGTGTGTGTGTGTGTGTGGGGTGGTGTGTGTGTCAGTGAGTGGAGTGAGTGAGTGAGTGGAGTGAGTGAGTGAGGGAGTGTGTGAGAGTGTGTGTGTGTGTGTGCATGAGTGTGTGTGTGTGTGTGTGTATGAGAGAGCGTGGGTGGGGTGTGTGAGAGAGAGGTGTCGCTGTGTGTGGGTGTGTGTGCGTAATGTGAGGAGTGAGTGAGTGGGTGTGTGTGTGGGTGTGTGAGAGCGTGTGTGTGTGTGTGTGGTTGTTGTGTGTGTGTGTGCTGGGTGTGTTGTCTCGCTGCAGCAAGGCACAGAGATGCCCACTACCCACACACCACCAGCGGTAACAGAATGAAGTTTTTTGAAAATTCTAAAAGCAGAAAGTTTCCTGTAAGCTGGTCTAAGAGTTAGAGTTGGTGTATGGAGAGCTAGAATGTAGACTGTGGTCTGGCTCTACAGCCGTAGAAAAAACCATAAACCTATGGAGAGTCCCCACAGGATAGGCAAACCAGACACATGTGGCTGTGAGAGTTTGTCTTGATGAGTGTGTCGGTGAGCGTGTGTTGACTTGTCGCCGGGCGCACGCCTTCGTGTGCTGTGCCTGTACCACTGTGTGTGAGAGGTGCGAGGGAGTGAGCTTGTGTGGACGCAGGCCGGTGCCCTCCGGGCGAGAGAGTGGTGCGGTGTATGACAGTGGGACAAATGAAACAATGTTCTAAAAAATCAGCTCAAAATATCAAACAATGTTGATATCCTGGCTGACTGCGATGAAATCTATACACTACTGTGATTTTCCCCCTGTGACACTATCAATTCAAAATCGTGGACGCAGACCTGGCTACGAAACTTTTGGCCAAACTACGCATCGCTGATCTAACAGACGTTACAAAAGAATGCACATTGCTCGAAGCGGACCCCGTCACTAACTGTATTGTTGTGGAAGAACTACATCACCCCAGCAGCGGGCTACAAAGGCGATTGTTCGAGGGACGAAAACAGAAAGGACTGCGATGGGGATGCATAGCGGAGTCCAATTATTATTTCACCCTGATCAGGTCAAGGTGAGGAGAGTGACGAGTACCCGCGGCATAACTGAGACCAGGCGAAGAACGACACACAAAAGGATCTGAACATTATGAAATCATAAGTAGGCGATTCAAGTTCCCTCTCACTTCACACAAATCCTTTTCATTTAACCATATTCAGAGCAGGAATGAAAAATATAAAACAAACATTAATTATAGTGGCATTCATTATAGAAACAACATTTATTAAAAATGACAAGCCAAAACAAATTTATTTAAAGCCAAACTGAAACTAGCGGTGTGTGTGAAATGTGTTATACAGGTAAACATGCTCACGTTCCTCTCTCATTCAACGGCAATACATGTGTTGTGTGGTACTACAGTCACAGCACATTTCAGATGATAAAAAAACAACTTATATTCTAGAAAAAAGCAAAGCCTCTCTGGGTTGGTTAGCATCAGCAGTGTGTTCGTTCTCTCTCTCTGTATCTCAGATGGATGTGTGTTTCTCAGTTGGCGATTGAAATGTGACACATGCTGCAGCAACTGCTCTGATGTTTTATAAATGCATCTGATCCGCCGTGTGAACGTTAGCTAACACACACTCAGAAAACACATCGAACACTGATGTGAAAAAGATGAAGAGATGAAAGCCATCTGACCTCTGACCTGATGATGCCACGCCCACTTAGGGTTGGCCGATAAACGATATCATATCGAATCGCGATAATATTTATGTCGATAACGATGACAAGTGAATGAATGTAAAAGTGACAGCAAAACTAACCTCGAGTTATCATCCAAAGATGACGAAATTGTTGATAAAAATGTAGCATGAATTCAGTTATATAGGCTACTTATTTGAACCGTGCCACAAGGAGCGTTTATCCGCTCGGCTCAAAGTCCAAACGGCAGCGCAGCGCAAGCTTACTAGAGCAGATGCATTTACTTTACTTACTTTTTTGCATTATTGACACACTATTTTCCTAATTAATGCTGTACAGTTGCTTTGACACAATCTGTTTTGTTAAAAGCACTATATAAATAAAGGTGACTTGACTTGATCACCTCGGTCACGCGACCACTAAACAGCAATGTGAGATCCAGTGAGAAGCGCTTGAATTCAGTGAAGAACACATTCCTAATGCAATATAATTACAGTATTTCTTTGTGATTAAGCTATAGCATTTGTGCATTCATACTAAATGCATGGTTTAACCTTTGGTTATTCATGTCACACACATGTATGCTACTATGAAAGACCAATGGTTAATTGTAATGAAACTCAAACAGTCAGAATATTAAAATTTTGCCATAAAAAGAGGTTGTTACATTTGACTATTTTTGTTAATGAACATAAATTTGCATCTGCCCTTCTACTCAGCTATAGCCTACTACTGGGCAAACTGTCATATGATTGTCATATTATTAAATATGCAGCTGCCACTTCAAATTGTGCAAAGACCTGTGCCATCAAGTCGGGCACACAAACTGTAAATATATATGAAGCAATATCACCCGTTAGCACATGAAGAAACAAACACAATTCTATTAAGCTATTATTTATTAAGGATAAAAAGGATGGAAAAGTGTAACAATTTGTAACAAAACGTGAAGTTTCGTCGTAGTTCTGACAAATAAGAGAGTTAAAAACACAATTCAATGTTCTGCGTTTCTACAACTTTCACTTAGAGATATTATAGATATCAACTGATTTTTATTGTGATCATTTTGTGTGGCCATTATATCGCCCCAGCCCTACGCCTCTCCACATATAAATCATCACAGCCAGGAACATGTGGTATGAGAGAGAGAGAGAGAGAGAGAGAGAGGGCTTGTGTGTGAAGGTGTGTCCTTCATTTGTCCTTTTCTGTCGGAGGGGTTGTTCTCTCTGATCTGTTGTATAACAGGATTAAATCAGTCTGTCGCTCTCTCTCTTCTCTACTCACGCGCACACACACACACACACACACACACACACACACACAAGCACAACACACACACACAATGGGTTTGTTTATCTATGTAAATGAGTTGATTATAAGGACTCCAGACCAACACAAACACTACAGATTTCATCTCAAGCTTCAGCTTCAACACACATGCATGTGATTGTCATGCGTCAGGGTTATTATAGTCATCTAAAACTAAAAATAAAACCATACAAATTGTTAATTGAGAAAATAAATGTTGACTGAAATAAAACCAAATATAATTTAAATGAAAAATATATTTAAAGTCATTTTATTCTAGCTAGTTACTAAGGCAACATTTCTCATTTTCATTAAGTTAAAAAAAAAAACTAATAAAAATGACAAAATTACTAAAACATAAACTAAAATTAAAACTGAAAATACAAAAATAAAAACTCAGTGATCTCAACAGTATCTCAGTGACACTGTAATATCACAGCCATGTGTCTCTCTCGCATTCACTGAAACAATCTGTATTTGATTCTGTTGCAGAACTTTATTATTCTCTGTCGTCTGATCCTTCATCTTTTAATTAACGTTCTCAATGCTGTAAGCTAATGATAGACGACTTTAATTAGATTATAATTAACTGCTGAGTTTCATCTGAACAAATACCACCACAGGGAAAAGAGCTGGAGACAGGAGACACAGGAAGAGAGGACTGAAAAGAAAGAAAGAAAGACGGAGAGAGAGAGAGATTAAAGGGATAGTTCATACTTCAGTTGCTGGCATCCACATCACATTCCCAAACCCTGATCTACTGCATTTTGTCTAAATGTCCTATAGCAGAGAATGAGTGGAACTGTTCCTCAGGGGATCTATAGCACACTATCTGATGCGATGCTGTGGCTGACGGCTGCATGATTACAATTTTATCTCTAAAAGTATCGATCTTGGAAGTAAAGAAGTTTATAAAGTCATTACTGCTGTGCTGCTGGGAAATGTCTGCGTCTGTTGATGCTTTATTTTTCGTAAATTTTCCCACTGTATTGAATAAATAACTGGGGTTATGTTTGTTTTCTTCTAAAAGAGACAGAAAGTAACAGATCTAGCCATTTTAATGCTTTTCTGTAGGATAGGTTACTTTCCCGCCATGCAATACGAAATACCTAGTTTTGTTTTCTTCCAGCTGCGCTCCATTCTCCAGGCTGCTTTCTTAAGAGCGCGTTATACCACGGTGTCAAACTGTTTTCCAATAATCGTCTTTAAATGTAAAGGGAGCGGGACGTATTTAAGTGCTAGCAAGTGCCATAAATCCATCATAAAATAGTTGACTCCATGCAGGCATTATCAAGCGATAGAAAGCTTATGCTACACTATACATCCGACGTCTCATCCGCTTTTAGAACGCCACTTCCGTGGGAACATGCATTTACGACAGTTAGCAGAACTAGAGATTACAGGCGGTAAAGTGTTAAATATGGATATTTTTCTAACACAAATGCATTGCTTTGGTTCAGAAGGCCTTTATTAACCCCTGGAGCCGTGTGGAGCACTTTTTATGATGGATGAATGCACTATTTTGGGCTTCAAAATATGGACCTCCATTCACTGCCATTATAAAGCTGGAAGTGCCAGGATAAATTTTAATATAACTCCAATTGGATTCGTCTGAAAGAAGAAAGTCATACACACCTCGGATGGCTTGAGGGTGAGTAAATCATGGGGTAATTTTAATTTTTGGGTGAACTGTCCCTTTAAGTGCAAGATGTGCGGTCATACATAACATTTTAATGAGAACAGGATTGTAAATTCTCTGTGCTTTAGTTGCCCGTTGTTCAGCGCTCTGTTAAAGAAAGGGCGCATCCACAACGAGTTACACATCAGACTAGCGCGGTCACGTTCACGTGCGCATTCGCGTCCTTGCAGAAATGTTCACCATCCCACACTGCATACTGCTGTCAGAAACAGGCTGAATTCAGAGCAGCACACTAGCATGCTACGTCTGCAGTATTTTTATGTAGGGCTGCGTTCCACTTTGTTTTTTATGCCCTTCCCGCACTAACTTCCATCACTCTCGTTCACTCAGATGTACGTCATTGAGAAACAGTAAGTGTCGTGTGCTCTCCTGAATGAGTGTGTAGTATGCAGTGTGCAGGGTGTTCATTCTGAACCGATCAGTGTCTCTCAGCCTCACTCATCAGCCAATAGGAGAGGAGAAGAGCTGCACGTGTCCAAACTCAAAGCTGCTCTCGCTCACAGCAGCCAATTAAAGCGGCATGTCTGATTGGTTCTGTGGTGTGACAGTGAGGGAGACACTCTGAGATCCAAGATGGCCGACAGCCGCGCGCAGTTTCACTGCTGTAACATCTGCAGCACAGAAACGGAGTAATTGGGCTCTGCTGAGGTTTACAGCCAATCAACCCAGAGCCGTTTGTTCTGTAGACACTCACAGAAACACAGAAATATAAAACACATCAAGCTCAACTGTGAGGGGAATCACATGTGATTTCTGTTGATATATATGCATTGTTTTCCAGTCTGAATATCGGCTCTCTCGTCACGTCTGTCGCAGATACACTGACCTTCCTATCAGACCGCAGCGACAGCAGATCACACACTTAACCAGACGCTTAACCAGGACTAAACCTGCATTAACTGAGACTCTTTTATTTAAATCAGCATCTACTGTAGTGACATCCATTCAACAAGCACTATCATCATCTACAAGAAAACCGTTTAAAATCATTTCATTAAATAAATAACTAAGAATTGAAACAATAGAGAGCGTTTCTTAACCTGCCCAAATAAACTACCCATCAGTAAAGTACTAGTATATTAACACTAAACCCAACATATTTTCCTTTGACTTAATATTATTGGAAACCATTCAATATCAAATATCATTCTTAAAGTCGTTTTAATAATCATAAATAATTACATATAAAGTGAATATATGAAATGTATATATTTGCATATATATATTATAATGTTGTATATAATAAATATACATAAACAGTCACTTCAATAATAATAATAACAGTTTCTAAATCACTGATATATAAATTTTAATTGACTCAAATTATAATATTATATACATAAATTACGATGTTGTATATATAGAAAGTCACTTCAATAATATTAAAAATACACAGTTTTAATGTGAAGGCAAGAAAACTTTGATGTGCAGCTTAAAGCAAGAAAAACGATGGAAACCAAAGACGTCCGTCTGTTTAATGTTGATCGTAAGATGAAAATATCCCCTGAACACGAGAAGCCCATCTGCTCCATCACTCGCGTCTTCACGTGACTGGAGGTCAAAGGTCATCTGTTGGTCCTCCGGCTGTTTGCTGAGCCGAGCTTCCGAAGGTGCTTGAATCCCGCTTTAATGAGCTGATGGCGTGAGTTTCCTCCTCCACATCTTCGCTCAGACCATTCACTGATTCGCTTTTAATTGTTGTCTTAACGCTCCTGCAAACAATAGCCAATGAGGACCAAAGCACAAGGGAGAGTCTGCAGAAACAGGGCGACCGCGGCGTCGAAAACATCATTAAAATCTGAGGCGTCCCAGAGCTGGTCTGCTTTCTCACAGTTCAGCTCTCTCCATGAAGATGAAGCTTGTTAGCGCACAATGAACATGTTTCTTTCGTGGGTCCAGCTCAGAACTCAAGAGACACTCCTGATTCACTAACAAACGACTCTTTTGAGTCTGTAGTTTTCAGTTAATCAAAAGAGGAGTTGCTTGGATGTGAAGCGGTGAATCCTTCACAATCACTCCAGGAAGACGAAAGAAGAGAGTCATTTTGATTTCAAGTTTGATTTCAAGTCTGAACACAGTCTCTCTGCAGTCAGTGACTCTGAACTATCAGACGAGAGCTGATGGAGAACCATCACTAGAAGATCTTCACTGGACGAGCTGGACTCAAACTGGGCCACACGGATAGTTCCCATAAAATGAAAATGTAGTCATTATTTTCTCTCTCCAGTCTGCTGCTGTATTTTTCAAAGCATGAATGTGGTCACCATTCACTGCCATTATATGAACGTGCATGAGCAGGACATTCCTTAAAACTTGAAAAGAGAGAAGGTCAGATGTGTTCGGTAAGTAAATAATGACAGAACTTTCACATTCGAGTCAACTAGCACTGTAAAGTCTAACTGCGTTTTGTCATGAAATGCTGCATTTGGTGTCTCGTCATTCCTTCAGTGCTTTATTTAAAGTAGTCAGACTACAATCAGACTAAAGAGCACAATCAGAATTACAATCGGAATAAAGGCGCAGCCGCATTACTCTGGATCAGTGGAGATTTCTCAGCAGAATTATGGGTAATGTAGTTTTCACCAGCAATTCTGCTGTTAAACTTTATATAAATAATGCGTTCAAATAACGCAGCTTTATGACAAAAGCATATAGCATCGATTAACAAACAACAGAAGGTTTATAAGTTATCATTAAAAATCAGTTCCCCAGTGAAGAAAATGAATGGGGTTTTTACTTCCAGAACCGACTCAATGAGAGGATCATCCTACATTCAGACAGAAACACAGGACGGCTCCGTTCTAATTGACTTGAGAAAGATTGCAGAGATGCCCAGATGCTCACTAGTAAGTGACCTACAGCACAGAAGCATCATTCTGAGATTAATGGAGCGTATCTGCAGCGAACGGCCCAACAGGAGCATCGGCGCGGGCCGTTCATCAGCCGTGAGTGAGTGTCAGCGCTCGAGACGGCTCCCACAAACACAACCCGACCCGCATCGAAAGAGCTGTGAATGAAGTTATGATCACCAATACAGCACAGTTTCCCAGCGCAAACATCTAAACATTCCTAAAAGACTAATTGTGAAAACAAAAGAGTCATCAAATAAAGCAAGGTTATGATTAAACTAAAGAAAAATTCACTGAGTGTCGGGTCGCTGTGTGTTATGGAAGGGTGTGGGTGAATCAAGGCTTGTGGAAACTAATAGAGTAAAATAAACTATAAGAATCGGACCTGCTTCACTTTTATTCTTCATATGATGCCCTTGTTTCTGAAAAAAAACAAAACAAACTCAAACTGCAGAACTGGACGAACACAAAAAGAAGTGCGGTGTTGTGTGTTTGTGTGTGTGTGTGTTGTTTGTGTGTGTGTGTGTGTGTGCGTGTGAGTGAGTGTATGTGTGTGTGTGTGTGTGTGTGTGTGTCCGTGTGAGTGAGTTATGTGGGTGTGTGTGGGTCCGCTACGTGAGGGTGATGTGTGTGTGTGCTGTGGAGTGTGGTGTGTGTGTACGTGTGAGTGAGGTATGAGGTGTGGGCCGTGTGATGTGAGTATGTGGTGTGTGTGTGTGTGTGTGGGTGTGTGTGTCAGTGTGAGTGGGTGTATGTGTGTGTGTGTGTGTGTGTGTGTGTGTGTGTGGGTCCGTGTGAGTGAGTGTATGTGTGTGTGTGCGAGTGTGTGTGTGTGTGTGTGTGTGTGTGTGTGTGTGAG
This sequence comes from Sinocyclocheilus anophthalmus, assembly GCA_018155175.1. Taxonomy (NCBI): domain Eukaryota; kingdom Metazoa; phylum Chordata; class Actinopteri; order Cypriniformes; family Cyprinidae; genus Sinocyclocheilus; species Sinocyclocheilus anophthalmus. The sequence goes on from JADLZN010010095.1 coordinate 72,130, forward strand.
GTGTGTGCACCTGGTATTTATCACGTTAAGGGGACCAAATGTCCCCACAAGGATAGTAATACTAGTAAATTTTGACCTTGTGGGGACATTTTTGAGGGTTCCACGGGAGGAAAAGGGGAAACAAGCGTATACATCGCAGAAGGGTTTTTTGAGAGAAAGTACAAAGCAAGGAAAAGAAAGTTTCCTGTAGGGGGTAGGTTTAGGGGTAGGTTTGGTGTAGGGCAAAAGAATATACGGTCTGTACAGTATAAAAACCATTACACCTATGGAGTGTCCCCACTTTTCACAAATGTAAACCTGTGTGTGTGTGTGTGTGTGTGTGTATGTGTGTGTGTGAGAGTGTGTGTGTGTGTGTGTGTCTTGAGGGCTGAAAGAGTTTCCTCCCACGCAGGGTAAAATTAATTGCCGTCCCCTCCAGACACCAACACACAGATTAATCACCGCACACCTTCACAAACACCGTACTGCCGACACACACACATACACACACACACACAACACACACACCAACACACACACACACACACACCCTCACCAACACACAAGGTCTTTATCACACACAAGCACACGAGCATGAGGTGAGAAAGCAGCGATGGTTAACAGAGTGAGGGTCAACGCCAACAACAGCCTGAGAGCCTCTATCTGTCCTTCATCACACACCCTGAGAGACAATTACTGGAGAGAGTGAGAAAACCGGTCAGTAATTGATCTCAGAGAGACGGGCTGCTGATCTGGGGTGAATATTTGAGGAACAAACTGGAGCTCCAGAGAAATCCTGACGAGAAACTGTCCATCTAACGAAGTTATCTATAGACTAACAAGGAGAGACACATCCAACTGATATAATGATAGATAGATAGATAGAAATGGCCAAGACAAAAGATCTTAACAATGGGTCTCAAAGACACACACACACACACTCATATCCCATCTGCCATTGCAGCTGCTATTTGTTGCATTATTTTTATGTGCATGGTGTGTGTATCTGAAATTCATTTTACTCCCTCTTTTTTAAACAAAACTACCAATACACTGGAGAGGTCCGAGTTAACAAAGTATTTTGTGGTAAATAAAAGCTGCATGTTTACCCAGAAGCCTCACTCATTTGCAGATGGAGTATGTATGTACTGTATATCTATGAGCACACATGTCGTTTCCCACAATCCCCTGCAGCTTCCCCTCATCACTCCAGCTTTATATCAGCCCTGACTGAAAAGAGCAGGTGTTTCTACTTGTTCAGGTTAAAACCATCCTCCCACACACTGTACAAACCGCCTATAAGACTTCAGAACTGAGATGAGACACATAGAGCGCAGAAAACTCCTCTCACAGACTCATCAGCGCTCACAAGCACAGCAGATGGGAACACTGTCTCCAAAAGACATCAACCTACCAACTACATCTGATGCCATCTCTATAAGCCCCACCCTCAGATTTACAGCAGTCACTGTAAGCCACTGTAAGCCTCACCCTCTAATTTACACCATTCCCTGTAAGCCCCACCTTCAGATATAAACCATTCATTGTAAGCCCCGCCTTCAGATATACACCATTCACTGTAAGCCCCGCCTTCAGATATAAACCATTCATTGTAAGCCCCGCCTTCAGATATACACCATTCACTGTAAGCCTCGCCTTCAGATATACACCATTCACTGTAAGCCTCGCCTTCAGATATACACCATTCACTGTAAGCCTCGCCTTCAGATATACACCATTCACTGTAAGCCTCGCCTTCAGATATACACCATTCACTGTAAGCCTCGCCTTCAGATATACACCATTCACTGTAAGCCTCGCCTTCAGATATACACCATTCACTGTAAGCCTCGCCTTCAGATATACACCATTCACTGTAAGCCCCGCCTTCAGATATACACCATTCACTGTAAGCCCCACCTTCAGATATAAACCATTCATTGTAAGCCCCGCCTTCAGATATACACCATTCACTGTAAGCCCCGCCTTCAGATATAAACCATTCACTGTAAGCCCCGCCTTCAGATATAAACCATTCACTGTAAGCCCCGCCTTCAGATATAAACCATTCACTGTAAGCCCCGCCTTCAGATATAAACCATTCACTGTAAGCCCCGCCTTCAGATATAAACCATTCACTGTAAGCCCCGCCTTCAGATATAAACCATTCACTGTAAGCCCCGCCTTCAGATATAAACCATTCACTGTAAGCCCCGCCTTCAGATATAAACCATTCACTGTAAGCCCCGCCTTCAGATATAAACCATTCACTGTAAGCCCCGCCTTCAGATATAAACCATTCACTGTAAGCCCCGCCTTCAGATATAAACCATTCACTGTAAGCCCCGCCTTCAGATATAAACCATTCACTGTAAGCCCCGCCTTCAGATATACACCATTCACTGTAAGCCCCACCTTCAGATATACACCATTCACTGTAAGCCCCACCTTCAGATATACACCATTCATTGTAAGCCCCGCCTTCAGATATACACCATTCACTGTAAGCCCCACCTTCAGATATACACCATTCACTGTAAGCCCCACCTTCAGATATACACCATTCATTGTAAGCCCCGCCTTCAGATATACACCATTCATTGTAAGCCCCACCTTCAGATATAAACCATTCATTGTAAGCCCCGCCTTCAGATATACACCATTCACTGTAAGCCCCACCTTCAGATATACACCATTCATTGTAAGCCCCACCTTCAGATATACACCATTCACTGTAAGCCTCGCCTTCAGATATACACCATTCACTGTAAGCCCCACCTTCAGATATACACCATTCACTGTAAGCCCCGCCTTCAGATATACACCATTCACTGTAAGCCCCACCTTCAGATATACACCATTCACTGTAAGCCCCACCTTCAGATATACACCATTCACTGTAAGCCCCACCTTCAGATATACACCATTCACTGTAAGCCCCACCTTCAGATATACACCATTCACTGTAAGCCCCACCTTCAGATATACACCATTCACTGTAAGCCCCACCTTCAGATATACACCATTCACTGTAAGCCCCACCTTCAGATATACACCATTCACTGTAAGCCCCACCTTCAGATATACACCATTCACTGTAAGCCCCACCTTCAGATATACACCATTCACTGTAAGCCCCGCCTTCAGATATACACCATTCACTGTAAGCCCCACCTTCAGATATACACCATTCATTGTAAGCCCCACCTTCAGATATACACCATTCATTGTAAGCCCCGCCTTCAGATATACACCATTCATTGTAAGCCCCACCTTCAGATATACACTATTCATTGTAAGCCCCACCTTCAGATATACACCATTCATTGTAAGCCCCGCCTTCAGATATACACCATTCACTGTAAGCCCCACCTTCAGATATACACCATTCACTGTAAGCCCCACCTTCAGATATACACCATTCACTGTAAGCCCCACCTTCAGATATACACCATTCACTGTAAGCCCCACCTTCAGATATACACCATTCACTGTAAGCCCCACCTTCAGATATACACCATTCACTGTAAGCCCCACCTTCAGATATACACCATTCACTGTAAGCCCCACCTTCAGATATACACCATTCACTGTAAGCCCCACCTTCAGATATACACCATTCACTGTAAGCCCCACCTTCAGATATACACCATTCACTGTAAGCCCCACCTTCAGATATACACCATTCACTGTAAGCCCCACCTTCAGATATACACCATTCACTGTAAGCCCCACCTTCAGATATACACCATTCACTGTAAGCCCCACCTTCAGATATACACCATTCACTGTAAGCCCCACCTTCAGATATACACCATTCACTGTAAGCCCCACCTTCAGATATACACCATTCACTGTAAGCCCCACCTTCAGATATACACCATTCACTGTAAGCCTCGCCTTCAGATATACACCATTCACTGTAAGCCCCACCTTCAGATATACACCATTCACTGTAAGCCCCGCCTTCAGATATACACCATTCACTGTAAGCCCCGCCTTCAGATATACACCATTCATTGTAAGCCCCGCCTTCAGATATACACCATTCACTGTAAGCCCCACCTTCAGATATACACTATTCATTGTAAGCCCCGCCTTCAGATATACACCATTCACTGTAAGCCCCACCTTCAGATATAAACCATTCATTGTAAGCCCCGCCTTCAGATATACACCATTCACTGTAAGCCCCACCTTCAGATATACACTATTCATTGTAAGCCCCACCTTCAGATATACACTATTCATTGTAAGCCCCGCCTTCAGATATACACCATTCATTGTAAGCCCCACCTTCAGATATACACTATTCATTGTAAGCCCCACCTTCAGATATACACTATTCATTGTAAGCCCCGCCTTCAGATATACACCATTCATTGTAAGCCCCACCTTCAGATATACACCATTCACTGTAAGCCCCACCTTCAGATATAAACCATTCATTGTAAGCCCCGCCTTCAGATATACACCATTCACTGTAAGCCTCGCCTTCAGATATACACCATTCACTGTAAGCCCCGCCCTCAAACATACACCAGCCGTCCCTTCAGGCCCCACCTCCATGGAGTGCCACACCCCCCATCTGTTAGCCCCACCCCTTCAGTCCCCAGGCATGGTTCTTACTATGTGAAGCTCCAGATAGTCTCCGAGACCCTTGGCGCTCTCCACTCGCACCAGAATGGCCTCCTTCAGCTGAGTGCTGAAGCCCACAGCCAGCCGGTCTGCCCGCGTGCTCGGCCGGTCGTTCGGGGGCCACGTGTACGTGATGAGGGCTCCTCCACGGCCGAAGATGTAGGTAGTCCCAGCTGAAACAAACAGACAGAGACACAAACACACAATCAGTGACAGAATGTTTCAGAGAGCATCATTCTAGCAGCCAAGACTGAAAGAGCAGCTGAAGGTCACTGCATCTCTGCTCAGGCGTCACACTCTCTGCTGTAACGAGGCACTGCCGAGCTTCCATCTGCTTTAATCGTGTGTGTGAACGGAGCCGCCGTGTTGACGCTCATGACTGATTGTGTTCAAGAGCCTTTCCAAACGTTTGGCTCTGCGGGTCTGAGATCAAGTGACAATCAGCACCTGTGAACGGAGGCCTAATGGACCTTCATCAGAGCTGAAGCCTGACTTCATACGACTCGAGCTCTCCAGTGAGCCAACGAAGCACTGAAAATACATCTCTGACAAACAAACACGCTCCGTAGAGATCAAACGATTCCTCATGATGATAATTAAGAACAACTTTAATTAATACATGCTGTTGACAAAAAAGAAAAAGGTAGATAGAGATTTTACTGTATTTTTGATCAAATAAATGCAGCCTTGGTGAGCAGTAGGGGTGTGAAAAAATATCGATATGGAAATATATCGTTGTCCTCCTCTGTGCGATACGAGAATCGATACGCTGGCACCAAATATTAATATTTTAATTAATAAAATAAGGCGCTCTAAATAGATTTCCCTGCTCCCAGTGTCTTTACTTCATGGCTCCTCGAGGTGGTGCTCAACACATTAATGAGGGAAACGTGAACGTAAATGTTTTTAGCGGGATGGTGGACAGCAGTGAGGAAAATAACAGATGCCCCAGCCACGTTTAAGTCCAAAGTCTGGAGCCACCTCGGCTTTTATACCATTGATGGGACAAACTAAATCGAAAAAGAGTAGGCGATATGCAAGAACTGCCTGGTGAAAGCACACTCGCTGAGAAAGCGGCTAAAGCCAACGTTGCAAGTAGGGGTGTGCACTCATGATTTTTGTTTGTGGACGATTAAAATGTCTCCACGATCTGCTTTTGAAGGAATATGGTAGATCGCACATTCTATCAGTTGCAGTTCTGGCGTCTCCGTCTCAATCTACTGAACAACGCCACACACATTCACATCAGGTGTTACTCAGCGGTAGAGTTACACTCACGGACACTGCACTTATTCACAATCACAACAACAGTACATTATTTCATCTACTTTAAAGTCTTTCGGTTAAACGTTTCATTCTCGTGCTGTTCTGACATGTGCTTTTTCTGAGTGAGTACACCTGAAGCGCACGCACTAAAAACCCTGTCAAACAGCGGCTGATTACTGGACTGAGTTATCTTTCTCGTCTTATTGCACTAACACCGTCAAAAACACACAAGGATTACTTAGTTCTACGTGAAAGTAAACAGTTGAGAGAGAAACGGATGCACGCCTGTATATTAGACGAGTGCAGCTCTTAAAGTGACAGCAGCCTAATAGCACTAATGCTGCTGCATGTCATTAAAGGGACAGTTCACCCAAAATTAAAATTCTTATTTCACGCAATATGCATGTTGTCCCAAACCTGAATTAATTTCTTTCTTGTGCTAGATACAAAAGAAGATATTTTGAAGAATATTGGAAACCAAACACTTTCTGGTCCCCAATGACTTTGATAGTAGGAAAAAAACTACTACCAGCAACCAGCAACTGTTTGGTTCCCCACATCCTTCAAAATATTTTTTATATTCAACAGAAGAAAGAAACTCATTGAGGTTTAAAACAGCTTGAGAGAGAGTAAATGATGACAGGTTTTCATTTTTGCAGATGTTTTGCAGGATTTCAGAGTTTGCGTACGGAGGTAAAGAGAGGAAAACAGCACCTTAACATTTTCACGGCATTTGTTCATAGACAGATATTGTGATGTATCATTATAGGATTGTCTAGCAATATATTGATTATCACAGAATTGCACAGAAATCGTGATATTATCGGTATCGTGAGCCATGCATCGTGTATCGTATCGTGAGGTACCCACCCCTAGTGAGCAGAAATCATCAAAAACTGTGTAAAAATGAACACTGATTAACTATTTCTGCAGTTACGTTTACATTAATGCATTTGGCTGATGCTTTTATTCAAGGTGCATTGCATTGCATTAAAAGTGTACATTTATTTTATGAATTCATGCATTCCCTGGGAATCAAACCCATGACCGTGGTGTCACTGTTATCCAGTGTTACAGGAAAAGCAGCTACAGGACAGCAATTAACACACGTTCTGACCAGTAACCCGTCTAACACTGACCAATTCCTTCTGAAAATCAGAGCATGTGAAGATGAGAAGCGGTTGAGAATGACAGCGGGTTTAAGCGCTAATAGCTTAACCTGGAAGAATGAAAAGAACAAATGAAAAGGCAGAAATAAAACGAAGCGTCACCAGCAGGATTTCTAAAGCGAGCAGCAGAACATCAGCCACGCCTCCACAATTACAGCCTGGCCGAGAAACGCTGTCACAGCCCAGCCGTTCAGAAACTAGCAACCGTTTCGCATTGATTGGGAGCCCAGACTCAATCGCTCCTCTAGCTTCCCTCGGGCTACAGCCGCTTCACACTCGTGCTGCTGGTTGTAGTATCTGGCAACCGACTAATTATCAGAGGAAAAAAACATCAGAAAAACACAAGAGCCTCATGGGAAACAGAGCGAGGAGGAGGAGAGAGGAAGGCAGGACTGAACTGTTTTAGAAGGAAAAACAAAAGCAGGATGAGAGCGAGACACAGTTTCCTTTCATCACGTCTCTGTTCATGAAGCGACGTCACACAAAGCTGTTCTCAGAACGCAAAAACAAAGAGAGAGTGTAAAAATGGCTGCCGGGAACGGAGGGAAGACATGTCTCTCTCTCACTATCCCTCCAATCTCATTTCTTCTCCTCATGAAGCGAGCCGCAGCTTTATTGTGCTCAACTCATTCTCACTCTATAACACACACACACACACACACACACACACCTCACTGAGAGTCGATCACATCGACTGACAGACAGACAGGCGTCTGAGTGAATGAACTCGTGTGTGTCTGTGAATGTCATGCTGTCAGTGAGATGCTCTGAGTGCTAAAATCACTGTATGCACGAACAAAACAGCTTTAAAAAGTTTATAATTGATCATTTGAGCTCAGGTTGTGTTCAGTAGCTCGACTCATCCTGGTTATTCTAGTTCAATGTAAACATATTCCTGTAGAGAAGCAGATCTGCAATCACAGAGCAGAAGTCTTCATCCTCATCCTCACCCTCACAAACCTCAGTAATGTAGAGATCAGCTGACCTTCAGACCAATCAATTCAATAAATCACAACACATAAGCTGCCGTGAATAATCATCAACACACCTGCAGTGCATGCTGACTCGAACCCGACTAACCAATGGAAGAGTACAGACCAGAACATCACAGAGACTCTATCACACAAGACAGGAGGACAACGCCTAGCAACCAAACACAGCACCCTAGCAACCACTCAGAACACCCTAGAAACCACATAACAATGCCTAAACCCTAGCAACAACATAACACCAACCTATAAACCACCCAGAACACCCTAGCAACAACCCAGAACACCCTAGCAACCACACACTGCACCCTAGCAACCACACACACCACCCTAGCAACCCCTCAGAACACCCTAGCCACCACACACAAAACCTAGCAAAACTGACACAACCCCTAGCACCACACAACCACACTAGAAAACCACCACATTTACCTAGCAACTAATAACACCCTAGCAACCACTCAGAACACCCTAGCCACCACACACAACACCTTAGCAACCATACACAGCACCCTAGCCACCACACTCAACACCCTAGCAACCACTCAGACACCCTGCAAACCACACCTGCACCTAGCAACCACACACAACACCCTAGCAACCCCTCAGAACACCCTAGCCACCACACACAACACCTTAGCAACTGCACACAACACCCTAGCAACCGCACACAGCACCCTAGCAACCATCAACACCCTAGCACACTAAGAAACACAATAGCAACGACACCTGCAACCTTGAGCAAAACACAAAACCACCCCCTAGCAACCACTCAGAACACCCTAGCAACCACACACGGCACCCTAGCAACCACACACAACACCCTGAAACACAAACTGCACCTAGCACCACACACAAACACCCATAGCAAACCACTCAGACCACCATAGCCACCAACACCACAACACCTAGACCACTCAGAACACCCTAGCATCCGCACACAGCACCCTAGCAACCACACACACCACCCTAGCAACTGCACAGCCTTGTCAGATTGTGATGTGACTGATGTGCTTGATTTGTTGTGCATCCAGTGATGAATTATAATGACTGCGGCTGATAATGAATGAGTGTATTGACTGTGTGTGTGTGTGTTTAATCAGTGGATGAGTCAGAGACACTAGAGACAGCTGTCAGGTGAATGTGTGCTTGATTCTAACACTCTTAATTGCTGTTATTACAGGTCTAAATAAAAAACAACAACAAACAAGCAGTCTGGAAAAACTAAGAAAAATAATCGAAAAGAAACAACGTCTCACTCTCTCGCACACGGCACACACACACAACACACACACACACTCACACAACACAAACACACACACACACACACACTCACACTCACACACACACACACGCACAAACACACACACACACACACACTCACTCACCACTCACTCCTAACAACTCACTCACGCACCACAAACACCACACTTCACACACACACACACAATCAAATCACTCACGAACAAAAACAACTGACAAAGCACCACACACACACAAACACCGTCACGCACTCACTCACACAAACAATAACACACCCACTACACACAAACACACACACACACACACACACACACACACACACACACTCACTCACAATCACGCACGCATGCACACACGCACACACACACACACTCACACGCACACACAGTCACACACACACACACCATTGGACCCCATTGACTTTCATTATATGAACAAAAAACACTGCAACATTTCTCAAAATACCTCAAAAACATCTATGTTCCACAGGTTTGAAAAACATGAGGGAGAGTAAATGATGACACAATGTTCATCTGTGGCTGAACTGTCCCTTTAAATGTCAATTCAAATATCAAGACTTCATATGATTATCAAATCAGCCAGGGACGCAGCAGCAAATGCACGGGAGGACCCATGGAAGAGGTTCGCTTGTCTTTTGAGATCCTGATCAATGAAGTGCTCTTCACGCTTCAGACACACGGCTCTGTGAGGAGCGCCGGCCACCGTAATCAAGCAGCAGGACCTGAGTGAGAGCAGGCCTTTCATCTGCGGGTGAAGAGCACTCGCGGGATCGATGAAGACGCAGCGCTGCTGTTTTGGGGGATTTGATCGATGCAGCGATGTCCAGCAGTGGGTCAATCGAGTCTCAAGGTCAATCGGGATCAGAAGGGCCTCAGGTTATTGTGAACTGACACTGCAACTATTAGAAATCATTTTTGCTGAACAGACGTCACTGTTAGCAGCGCTTCAGCAGCAGGAGAATCAGCTGGATCTGAAGGACACACATCCTGCATTATTCTTTCATCGCTCTTGTTCTGCGTGGCTTGCGTTTCTCCTCTCTCTTACCGTCAGAGCGTCCCCTGAGCGTTTGCCCGTCTTCTTTCAGAAACATGAACAAATCTTACGGACCCCAAACCTCTGAAGAGTGTTGTAAACGCACACAGCATCCAAATAACATGAATGAAAATCATCACAAGCTCCTGTGATCTTATGAAGAATATAATCTAATAAAAGATGATAGATTTCTGCAAGACTGCACACCGAACCAGACCTCACACTCGGAGACTGAGGGAAGAAATCAGGCCGTTTTCCCATCATGACCTACTTCACATCCCTAAAAACACAGCGGAGCGTCAGGAGCGAACGCCTGAGAGACACCAGGACAGCCTCCCTCACAGAGACGGCCAGATCTCCTCTTAGGACAGACATCTCGTCACAAAGCAAACCTGGAAGATATTCTGTGTGTTGAGCTCAAAGGCCGAGCATTCAATAAACACTGATCCAGAACTCACTAAACATCAGCTGACCTCATCTGACTCTGCACTCAAAAACCAGCGTTCCTTTTTCAGTCCATCTGTTTGAGCCATATTTATGAGCTCCACGCACGTGCATAGTTAAATCTGTAGATCATATAGTGACCGTGTCTCTCGAGAGGAACTTGTCGATGTCGGTTAGACAGACTTTCAGTGGATTGAAACCAGGGCTGTGAACTAAAACTAGAAGTGAAGCTGATGAGAAGCATGCTCGAGCCATCGAGTCTGTGGAATCAGCTTCAGCTGTCTGAATGCATCAGCTCGGGATCTGACAGCGCATCAGAACAAACCGAGGAGAGCACGACGACTGTACACTCGGCACATGAATGTAGAAGGACACACGATGGCCATTTCATTCCTCAAATCAACAGCCTCTACTTCAAAAGCTGCGCTGCTTCTGGGTCTGAGCTGGGAATAATATCACATATGATCAATCATAATCAGCCGAACATCGGCCTTCATGCCTCTGATGGAATGTGCGCTTGTAGTGTCTTCAAATCTTAAAAGTATATTTTTAATTTTGGAGATAATATTATTAATGCTATAAAAGGCCACTTTCATGAGGGTTTCTTCACACACTTCACTACACTTACAGTGTTATCTTAGTAGTACGTATTTATATACAATTATAGCTGCTATTCATTTTATATTTTTAGTTTTCGTTTGAATTTCAGCTTAATTTTTTAGTAATTCTGTTAAGTGCTTTTGTCATTTTTTTTGCTGTTATTATATTAATCTATTTTTATTTCAGATATTATTATTTATTTCCAGATTCAGTTAGTAATTGTAATGCAACTTAAACTTATTTTAGTTAACTGCCAAGTTATTTTTTTCATTTCATTAATACATTTTAATTAAATTTGAAGCAGCATGCAGTTTTGTGTCCACAAACATTCAATTCAGTTCATGCTTTAGCATTCGCATTTAAAGGATATTAATGTAAAGTATATTTCCATGAGAAGTACACTTTTTGAAGTGCAGTTGTTTTCCACAAGGGTGCACTAGTTTAGTTTAACTGCAGTGTACTGGTTGAGGTATTGAATTGAACTGACGCTGATAATGATGGCTAATGCTGTACGCCAGTGCGTTTAACAGTCCTGCAGGCGTCAGAATAAATGAGCAGAACTCAAGTGTGCTCCATATGTTTGATGACCGGCGAGATTTATTCAGCGTCTTTCAATGTGAATTAAAAGCTAAGATTGTAAAGCTAAAGAAAGTTTCCAGAAGTGCAGGATGTGGCATCATTCAGTGCCAAGAACAAAGACGCGGCACTCGGCCATGTAATTAAAAAAGCTTTCACATCGCTCCCGCTCCCGCCCTGCGTGGCCATTAAAACACTGGGCTTTATTAAAATTTGAAGAAGCACACAGAATCTGAATGTCGAGACCCGGACTGCCTCGGCAGGACTCAGCCTGTAATGGGGTTTTGCTAAATAAAACATCCAGTGCGGATAAACAACACAAGACGGATGAAATATTGAAATGGTGCACGCTTCGTGTCCTCATGCTAATGCCAAACGCTTCAGTTAGTGCAGAGTTCAAATCATCTCTGAGCAAATGAACTGTGAGAACTGTCAGCAGACAGAATCAGACACACTGAAGACATGAAATAAGACCTGGTGTGTGACGTCAGAACGAGACGAAACAGAGAAAACATTGAGCATTAATGATCAACTGATTAGCAGACCAGTGGATGACTGACTCCTTCACCAACCACACCTGACCATATACTACTGACTGAAAGATGTTTAGATTTATTGATTTTTGTTGTAGAAATAAATACTTTTGTTCATCAAAGAAGCATTCAATTGATTAAAAGTGCATTTATAAATAATCTTCCAAAAGATTTCTGTTTCAAATAAATGCTGTTCTTCTGAACTTTCTGTTCATCTGTGAATCCTGAAAAATAAAATGCATCAGTTTCCACAGAAATATTGTGCAGCACGACTGTCTTCAACATTGATAATAATCAGAAATGTTTCTTGAGCAGCAGATCAGCATATTATACTGATTTCTGAAGATCATGTGACACTGAAGACTGGAGGAATGATGCTGAAAATACAGCTGCACATCACAGAAACACATTACAGTTTAACAGAGATTCAATAATAATAATAATACTATTTCACTGTTTTTACTGTTCACTCACACGTGCAGCAGGTCATTCAGGTTTTTCACGCATCATGAAGCGTCACATACTGTAAAGTTTATATACTGTAAACAGTACAAGCAGCATTACAGTCATCATTAGATCATTAGAGTCAGAGGAACGGAGGAGCTCCAGAGACGCTCTGAAGAAAGAAGCAGAAACAATAAAGACGCCAGCAAGAGGAAAGATGCGCTAATGCAGCTCCGCTGATCTGACATTAATAAAAGAGCTGAAACACAGACGGCTGAGCATCACCATCTCACCTACAGTCACACACACACACACACTCACACACACGCAGGGCACGCACGCGCGCTCCGCTGCACGCGCACGCACGCACTCACGCATACACAACACACACACATCACTCACGAACTCACTCACACACCACCACACACACACACACACCCCACACACAAACACACACACACACACACACATCTCTTTCTCTCTCTCTCTCACACACACACTCCCACTCACTCACACTCACTCACACACACACCTCACACACACACACTCACACACACAAAAAAACACACACACACACACACACACACACACTCACTCACTCTCTCACACACACACTCACACACACACTCACACGCACTCACACACACCCACACACTCACACACCCACACACACACACAACACACACACAATACACATCACACACACACATCACAGACACACAACACACACACAATACACATCACACACACACAACACACACACACACTCACTCACTAACTCTCTCACACACACTCACTCACCCACCCACACCCCACACACCACACACACAACAAACACACGCACTCACTCACACACACACACCACTCTCACACACCACTCACTCACTCAATCTCACTCACTCACACACACACTCTCAAACACACACACTCACTCACTCACTCACACACACACACACACACACACCACTCATCACTCATCACAAACACACAATCACTCACTCACTCACTCACTCCCACTACTCACTCACACACACACACACACACACACCACACCACCACACACACACACACACAAACACTCCACACACACACACACACACAAAAAAAAAACCACACACACCACTCAATTCACTCACGCACTCACTCACTACTCACTCACTCCACAAACCACACACACACAACCACCACACCACACACACCACACACACCACACACCCACACCCACACACACACACACACACACTCACTCACTCTCTCACACACACACTCACTCACTCACTCACCCACGCACTCACTCACTCACACACACACACACACACACTATTCGCTCACACTGCAGGCGTCTGTTTGTTCTGTGTTTGTCACGCCTGACATTTCCTTCATTCCTTTATCACTCTTCATCGCTCGTCTATCCCACACTATTATTGAGCAGCTCTTGTTTTGTTTTTTTATCTCTTCCAGTGTGTTTATTTGTTCGCGTTCAGTAAATGTCACCGGAGACCCTCACGACACACGGAGAGTACATCCACCGCAGGACCGGCACCGACACAGTACATTACAACCAATTAATAGGAAACTGATGAAATTGTATGCTTTTGTTTCTTGTTTTATGAATATTGATGTAGAGCTGCTCCTGGTCTGTGTTTCGCTTTTAGAAAAGCAAGATTAATCAAAATAAAGCCAGAAATGTGATATAGATTGGTGCCATAATCAAATCACACATGTTCTTAATGTAATGAATATCTGCGTTGTGTGTTTCAGATTGAATCAGGGCGCTGTGTTCATTTCCACACGAGCAGCTCACGATCTGGTGTTTCACAGTAAATGAACTCCATCTGCATGGATCATGGGTTCGCTTCCCAGGGAATTAATGAACTGGTTAAACATCTATACACTGAATACAATGCAAGTCGCCTAATGCATTAATGCAGGGCTGGATTTACGCAGAGGGGTTCTAGGCACGTGCCTATGCTCGCTCGTCAAGGGCTTTCCTTCTTCCGCTCTCACAAACGCACACATACAGTATTTATTTATTTACATGCAGTAATTATTTCACACATACAGAATTCCACATTCCACACAAACACTTGATTACGGGCCAGTAATAATAAATAAGGTAACGCAAGGGTGTGGAATCTACATTAAAATAAACCTTCAGCAGTCTACATCCGAGACAGATGCAGTTATAATAATCTATAAAGCGAAGGCTATTTGACGTTTTAAAGTGATCTAACGGACCGATGCTGCTCCAATTCGTTGATCAAGATTAAACGGATGTCATCAGCAACGTGGTAAACGTGCGCCGGTATGCATATGACTTAATATGAAGCGTAGTAACGGTCCCGTCCGTAACACATTATGGAGATGAGTTGTTGATCATAACTAGAAAGGACATAAGTTCTATTAAAGCATGTCAATGCAGTAAAATACAGACATAAATGTACAACGTAAACGTTTGAATAGGGCTGGGGATATGGCAAAAAAATAAAAATAAAAATACAACAACATTTAAGAAGTTTGACCATTCTCATTTTTCGAAATATGAACAGGCAGCTTTCAGGCCGGCACATTGATGCAAAACATGAACTTTCAGACACGCAGTAGTAGTTCTTTACAGGTTTTCATTCGATTGCGCTGCTTTTCCATTGTTTTTTCTATGTAAACATGGACGTGTTTGACTGTCGTGCTTGCGTCTCTTGCAGAGTCTCATGCATGCAACGGCATTCTAAACACACGGTGCTCAAGCTGTTTGCTGGGGTGATATTACATATATCAATAGGGAAGAGGGGCCCGCCATAATGTTTGTGCCATTTCACAAGAACAGGTAACTACTGGCCTGCAATGAATGACGACCCTGCAGGTAGGGTCAGCATGTAGGATGAACCGGATCTCTGAACACAGCAGATGATCGACGCTCTTCAGATCAGCCAATCACAGTCTCACAGAGGAACCGTGGGTCTCAGTCTCTGCAGGGACGCCGGGAACAAACCCATCACACACACCCCACACACACCCACCACCACACTGATAAATCAGCTCGTTCAGCTGCAAACACCTTCACTGAATCAAAGTACTAACAAACAGCTTGTGTTCCCTGTAGAAACTAGTCAATAACAGCACAGAACTAAACCACCCACAATATCAATAACTACTGAAACAGCCTGACGAAACATCAGGAATCAAAATCGTCTCTACTCTTCTGAGAAACAATGAGGCTTCTCTCACACACAACCTACACACTCAGATTACAGGCGCAGGTAATTGGTACAGGACAGACGCTTTCAGCAGCCTTACAGCAGACGCCCATTAGTGACCCTGGGGTCAAAGGTCACGACCTGCTGTCTGCTCAGTTGGAACGGCTCTCTCTCTCTCCCAACAGATGTGACATCATAAACAAACATCTCCAGTGCCGCTGGTTCAGTCTGGATGAGTCATCTGTAAATAAGATCCTCTATAAGAGTGTCCAGACCCCAGGCGTCCCAGCGTCCATCAGCGTCTCTCTGCTCTCTCACATCAATCACGTCTAAAGTGTCCCAGAAATCTCTGCAGGGACTCAGGTGTCCTCTGAGCATCTGATGGATGAGGTTCGACATCGTTCTCTCCTCCTCCTGACGTCCATAATCTTCATGTAGCTCTAAATCTGAACCGCATCCTCTGGACCCCCGGATGCCGTCACCCGTCCTGTCAGCAGCTCGTCTAGGACGGATAACTAACCCTAACTGGCCCCTTTACGGAGTAAGATGGGGTTCAGACAGACAGAAAGACAGATAATAGAATGAAAAATCCTTAGATGGACAGCTCTTTTGCTGTGTGTTAATCGCTCCTAGCGGCGGACATACAGACAGACAGACAGACAGACAGACAGTGTGTTGTTTGGGTTTCTCCCGGAATTGAGGTCACTGCAGCGGCCGCTGGCTTTATTTGTTTCGTCGTGTGAGCGTTAACACATCGCCTGAGGACGTGCCTGTTATTTCCTTTATGGCTGTGACGGCTGCGTAACCTTTACAGCGGCTTTGATTGTCAAATTCTGCTGCAGTTCAGCATCTGATATTAACAGACATGTGTCTGTCTGTGCCTGCCTGTCTGACTTTCCATCTGTCTGTCTGTCCATCTGCTTGTTCGTCCAACTGTCCATCCATCTATCAGTCTGTCAATCTATCTGTCCCTCCATCCATCTGTCCGTCAGTCCATCAGTCTGTCAATCTATCTGTCCATCAGTCTGTCCATCTATCTGTCCATCAGTCTGTCCATCTATCTGTCCATCAGTCTGTCCATCTATCTGTCCATCTATCAGTCCATCAGTCTGTCCATCTATCTGTCCATCAGTCTGTCCATCTATCTGTCCATTTTTTTCCCAAAAGTCATCCATCTATCCTGTCCATCTCTCTGTCCATCAGTCGGTCCTCTATCTGCCATCAGTCTGTCCATCCGCTGCAATCTAGCTGTCCATCGATCTGTCCATCAGTTGTACATCGATCGTGTCCATCAGTCGTCCATCAGCTGTCCGTCAGTAAATCTGTCTGTCCATCTATCTGTCCATCAGTCCATCAGTCTGTCAATCTATCTGTCCATCAGTCTGTCCATCTATCTGTCCATCAGTCCATCAGTCTGTCAATCTATCTGTCCATCAGTCTGTCCATCTATCTGTCCATCAGTCTGTCCATCTATCTGTCCATCTATCTGTCCATCAGTCTGTCCATCTATCTGTCCATCTATCTGTCCATCAGTCTGTCAATCTATCTGTCCATTTATCTGTCCATCAGTCTGTCCATCTATCTGTCCATCTATCTGTCCATCAGTCTGTCCATCTATCTGTCCATCAGTCTGTCAATCTATCTGTTCATCAGTCTGTCCATCTATCTGTCCATCAGTCCATCAGTCTGTCAATCTATCTGTACATCAGTCTGTCCATCTATCTGTCCATCAGTCCATCAGTCTGTCAATCTATCTGTACATCAGTCTGTCCATCTATCTGTCCATCAGTCTGTCAATCTATCTGTCCATCTATCTGTCCATCAGTCTGTCCATCTATCTGTCCATCAGTCTGTCAATCTATCTGTACATCAGTCTGTCCATCTATCTGTCCGTCAGTCCATCAGTCTGTCCATCTATCTGTCCATCAGTCTGTCCATCTATCTGTCCATCAGTCTGTCCATCTATCTGTCCATCAGTCTGTCCATCTATCTATCCATCCGTCTGTCCATCTATCTGTCCATCAGTCTGTCAATCTATCTGTCCATCAGTCTGTCCATCAGTCTGTCCATCTATCTGTTCATCAGTCTGTCAATCTATCTGTCCATCAGTCTGTCCATCAGTCTGTCAATCTATCTGTTCATCAGTCCATCAGTCTGTCAATCTATCTGTTCATCAGTCCATCAGTCTGTCAATCTATCTGTACATCAGTCTGTCCATCTATCTGTCCATCAGTCCATCAGTCTGTCAATCTATCTGTACATCAGTCTGTCCATCTATCTGTCCATCAGTCCATCAGTCTGTCAATCTATCTGTACATCAGTCTGTCCATCTATCTGTCCATCAGTCCATCAGTCTGTCCATCTATCTGTCCATCAGTCTGTCAATCTATCTGTCCATCAGTAATCAGTTGTCCATCAGTCTGCAATCTATCTGTACGTCAGTCCATCAGTCGTTCCTCTATATGTTCAATCAGTACTGATCATCTAATGCCATCAGTCGCTCGCATCTATCCTGCTCCGTCAGTCATCCGTCTGCTCCATCTATCGGCCATCAGTCTGTCTATCTATCTGTCCGTCAGTCCATCAGTCTGTCCATCTATCTGTTCATCAGTCTGTCAATCTATCTGTCCATCAGTCTGTCCATCAGTCTGTCCATCTATCTGTTCATCAGTCTGTCAATCTATCTGTCCATCAGTCTGTCCATCAGTCTGTCCATCTATCTGTTCATCAGTCTGTCAATCTATCTGTCCATCAGTCTGTCCATCAGTCTGTCCATCTATCTGTTCATCAGTCTGTCAATCTATCTGTCCATCAGTCTGTCCATCAGTCTGTCCATCTATCTGTTCATCAGTCTGTCAATCTATCTGTCCATCAGTCTGTCCATCAGTCTGTCCATCTATCTGTTCATCAGTCTGTCAATCTATCTGTCCATCAGTCTGTCCATCAGTCTGTCCGTCAGTCCATCAGTCTGTCCATCTATCTGTCCATCAGTCTGTCCATCTATCTGTCCATCAGTCTGTCCATCTATCTGTCCATCAGTCCATCAGTCTGTCAATCTATCTGTACATCAGTCTGTCCATCTATCTGTCCATCAGTCCATCAGTCTGTCAATCTATCTGTACATCAGTCTGTCCATCTATCTGTCCATCAGTCCATCAGTCTGTCAATCTATCTGTACATCAGTCTGTCCATCTATCTGTCCATCAGTCCATCAGTCTGTCAATCTATCTGTACATCAGTCTGTCCATCTATCTGTCCATCAGTCCATCAGTCTGTCAATCTATCTGTACATCAGTCTGTCCATCTATCTGTCCATCAGTCCATCAGTCTGTCAATCTATCTGTACATCAGTCTGTCCATCTATCTGTCCGTCAGTCCATCAGTTTGTCCATCTACCTGTCCATCAGTCTGTCCATCAGTCTGTCCATCTATCTGTCCATCAGTCTGTCCATCTATCTGTCCGTCAGTCCATCAGTCTGTCCATCTATCTGTCCATCAGTCTGTCCATCTATCTGTCCATCAGTCCATCAGTCTGTCAATCTATCTGTACATCAGTCTGTCCATCTATCTGTCCATCAGTCCATCAGTCTGTCAATCTATCTGTACATCAGTCTGTCCATCTATCTGTCCATCAGTCCATCAGTCTGTCAATCTATCTGTACATCAGTCTGTCCATCTATCTGTCCATCAGTCTGTCAATCTATCTGTCCATCAGTCTGTCCATCTATCTGTCCATCAGTCTGTCCATCTATCTGTCCATCAGTCTGTCCATCTATCTGTCCGTCAGTCCATCAGTCTGTCAATCTATCTGTCCATCAGTCTGTCCATCTATCTGTCCGTCAGTCCATCAGTCTGTCCATCTATCTGTCGGCCGTCCATTCAGTCTGTCCATCTGCACTGTAGGAACTGTGGTTTAGCAATTAAATTCTACACAAATCACTGTTATCAAGAAGGTTTATTGAAACAAGGTTGATGAAACTGAAAGAAATCATCCACATCAGGACCATCTGCTCAGTATCAATATAACATGAAGCAGCAGAAGTTTTGTTCACTGTTCTCACAGAAGCGTCTGTGCTTCTGTCTCTTTCATTCGGCCCGTCATTGAGTCTCACACACACAGAGCTGTATTTGACTTACAGCAAACACACACGCAAATCCTGCAATTAGCAGTAATTGCTGTGAAAGCATCTGATCGCGGAGCGTCCAGCGGATGGTCTCCGTCTCTCTCTAATGAACACAAACGCCACTTTAATGCCACATAAAACACCAGAGATGCTCTTATTTACTGCATCATCACAGACATGCCTGACGAGAGACAGACAGCACATGATATGAGTATCTGACTTTAAAGGCACAGTCCAGCCTAAAACGATCATTCTGTCACCCTCACGTCATTCAAAACCTGTATGACTTCTTTAATCTTTCTTCTGTTGAACACACAACACACTATGAAGAACGTTGGACCCCATTGACTTTCACTCACATTGAGACACTGCAGACATTTTGACCCGTTCACTCAAGCAAACGCCGCGAGCATCACATAAACAGCATCGTCTGAAATATTCATGACTCTCAAAAAGACCTCAGGAAGAGTTCCTGATGATCATGTGCTTGAAATTGAGCAAATGGTCTGTTTCTGAAGCTCTTTCAGCTCGGACCGGAACAGAGATGTGACCTGCTGCTGAAGAGGGTGAAGCCTGAATTATTGACGAGTCCGAACACCGTATCTAAAGAGCTCTGCTTCCTCAATAATTCATCATCCCAATCAGATAAAGGTCCATTCAAAACACACACAGTCACTGCAGCGGAAGGTAAAGATTACGAGCAGGAGAACGAGGCAAACCGGTGGACAGGTGAAGCCAAACATGCAGTCGGTTCATTTGAATTCACCCTATTTATAGTCAACATGCCACTCAGCTTAAGTTTTTCCACTGAGCTAGTTGTGGTGCAAGTTTCTGTGTAGCTTCTGGAAGAGCCTTAACCCTCTTAACCTCTTACATACAAAAGAATAGAGGATTTTTTGAAATTGAACAGTTTATTGAACATTTAGACAAAATATTTATTTTTAAAAGATGCATAAGTATTTCTCTTGAGGCTTTTCTGGCTGATATAGTCTGATACAGTGAAAATATGGAGGAAAAAACAGCTACATTTTATGGGACTCAAACTGACCAAAAGCATGAATTTGTGAGATGCTGTATTTCATGTGTCTTTGTGTAGTAATGTAAACCCTGCGTATTTTACTCCGGGTAGCAGCGTCTGACCTAACATGCTTCCTACAGCGGTCGTCTTTGCCAGTCAAGTTCCGTCACATGCGCTTGCACTGCTCAACCCTCTCAGGGTGATTTGATTGCGCGTGAGCAATCACGGTCGCGAGTGCGTGTTTGAGGCTGTGTGCCGCTCTTCCGCTGCGGCCCTGCTGCCCTTCCAGTTTGGCCCCCTCTCCCCAGCTCTGAGGCTCGATTTGCGCTATAAACCCGTAGCTGGTCATGTGTACTTTTGGGCCATACCGGTAACGCGCGCTGCGTTTGCAGTCCGGTTCTCTGGGGCTATCTGCGTTATTTTGACGTTATGTTCTGCCCCCGTCGATTGTTGTGTGGCGACGTGTTCGTAGCACGCGCACAAAACTCCTGAGGCGTGGGACGACCGTTGATTCTTTTCGACGGATCCTGCAAGGTGTATTGCCATGCATGGTGAATGTGGTCATAACTTTTCTTGTACAAGTGTGGCTGCTGTATTTGTGTGCAGACATGTATTGACAATATGAATGTCCCTGTGTGCAACAGTGTGACAGCGACCCCCCATCAGACACTGCAGCGATCCACCCGTAGAACAGTGTACCCTGAGACCCGGCTTTACCGTGACTCCACACACTGGCACGAGTGTTGTTGGTGCGCTCAGGACTGTGTGAGCGTCCACGCTTAGACATCAGAACCATTGCTACCACAGGTGTAGTTTCTGGAAGCGATAGACACACAAGAATAAGACGATTATGAAGAGGAACCTTGACACATGTCTGAAGCAAATTCGGCCTTTGACGGCAGAGTCTGTCAGCAGGAGTATTTCACAGTGTGAAGAGCGTGTAATGGAGCGGTTGGCAGCTGGTGTGGTTGGTTTGTCCGTATGGTCATGCTCTCGGAGGTTTGAGGTCAGTCAGTGGGTTATAATGGCGAGCGGCTGCATCTGCTGCACAGTGGGAGGGCAGCACAGCACACACACACACAGAGGGAGATTGAGCACAATCCCAGCACACTGATCTCACACTCAAGCCTCTATACGCTGAGGAGACTGAATGACAGCCTACACTTACGAATATGCGCACCTACCAGCGTACAAAGGTTTGGACATAATATTAAGATTTTTTTTATGGTTGGTAGACGAATAAGAGTCTCATCTGCTCATCAAGGTGCATTTGTGTTGATCAAAAATACAGTTGAAAAAAGGGAAAGAATACCAATAATTGTAAAATAGCTGTTTCTGGGGATATATGTAAATGTGAACTGTGATACATTTTATGTTCTAAGGGGTTCACAGCCTGAAAGAAAGCCTCCAAAGAAAGAGATTTATTGTAATAGAAATCTGCTGGTAACTTAATAATGTCTTTACTGTCAGGTGCATCAGGTTAAGCTACCCTGAAAAGTTATTAATTTTGTTAGAATGATTTTGAAGATTATGTGACACTGAAGATGGAGTAATGATGCTGAAAAATACAGCTGCGCATCACAGAAAACATTACAGGTTAACAGGATTCACAGAGGAAAAAAACTGCTGTTACTGTAATAATATTTCACTATTTTTGCTGTATTTCTGATCAAATAAATGCAGCCCTGGTGAGCAGAAGAGACATGAACAAAATCTTAATTATTCCAAACGTTTTGCTGCACACAGTCCCAGTCATCTCTGATAGTCAGTGCCTGTAGCTAACTGTGTAAGCCCACCCTGCTATTTACAGTACTGAATCTGGCCTTACAGTTGAGTGTCTCTTTAACATCGTGACAATCTGTGCAAAGAAACAGAAACCGAACCAAGTGACCGCTCTGAGTGGACATGGCTGTTGTGCAGGGCCCTACTTGAACACGGACGAGCGCTTTCATGCGCATTGCACCGTGAGTGGTAGGTCTGGATAAAACTTAACTTCCCTGAATGGAACCACAGCGGCTTCATGAAGGTGTTTGAAAGGGAAAACCAGGTCACCCAGTTGTGCTTCATTCTTCCCGTGTCTCTGGAGAGAGTCTGATATAGACGAAAGAGACAAAGACAAAGAGATGATGAGATGAACTTCCGCCTGAGCAGCGCTCGTTCTGTTTCTCGACAGCGTCTCGGTGACGTCTCGGGTACGAGTGCCGCGGCTCTAATGGCCCCGGGGCCGTTATCAGAACAGGATGTCGGAGTGTTGATTAGGGACCCGTGACCGCTGGGAAAATCAATTCTCATTTCAGCGGGAAACATTAGTCTTTTTGCTCCACTGGCTTTCAGAAGCTGACGGCGTTTCGTGTGCGTGTGTGTGTGCTTGTGTGTGTGTGTGAGAGTGAGTGTGTGGTGTGTGGGTTTGTGTGTGTGTGTGAGAGGGCGTGTGTATGGTGTGTGTGTGGGGGTGGTGTTGTGGCGTGCTTGAGTGAGTGTTGTGCTGTGAGTGAGGGTGAGGTGAGTGTGTGTGTGGGTGTGTGCGAGTGTGTGTGTGTGTGAGAGAATGTGTGTGTGCGTGGGTTGTGGTGTCTTTGTGTGTGTGTTTGTGCGTGAGTGAGTGAGTGTGTGTGCGTGAGTGTGAGTGTGTGTGTGGGTGTCTGTGGGTGTGTGTGTGTGTGCGAGTGTGTGTGGTGTGAGAGGAAGTGAGTTAGCTGTGTGAGGTGTAGAGGTCTCTGATGCAGTCGTAGAGCACCCATCTGTCATCGTGGAAGCCAGGCTGCACCATAACAACATTGTTCACCTGCTCCAGCCTAGAACATCAAGGCAGACTCTCTTGTCTATTCAAAGAGCCCAAAATATGGAGTACTGGTCCAATCTAAAACTCCAGGGAAAGTTGGCAAAACTGCCCTGCATGGACCACTCTGTATCACACACCATTTAAAGCAATGCCACCATCAGTGATGAGATCCTCACTTTCTGTGTAAAAGCACATCTACAGGTTCTTCCTACAAAATACAACCTATCACTGTGGTTTCCCTCCACCCATTCCCCCCTCTGCCTGCTGCATGACCCTCCTCAACACCTGGAGTCAGTAGCCCACATCATGAACAGTTGCTCATCATTTAAAGGACTATATAATGCCAGACATGACGATGTGTGTACCTTATTGCTGCTCAGATTCCCTGCTTGGCTGATGAGCAGATCTTTAAACACACTACTGTACAGTCTGAATGGTTCAACTCACCTGCAAACACTTTTTTAGGAATTGCTAATACACCAGATATCGTTAACATCTCTTAGAATGGCAAAACAGTTACACTATTTGAGGTGTCATGTTCATTTGACTTGTTTATGGAGGACTCTTACTGCTCTAAGACTTTAAAATATCACAGCAAAGGTATCTCCCATTGGACCTGAGGGAGTGACAAGCGGACCACGCCTTATGTTTGGCCGGGTTTGGTGAAGCTAGTAGGTCATACACGGAGATTATTTCAACAGGCTGGTGATCTGTGGGCTTTGCATTGGGGGGCTATCTAAAATAAGGGCGAAACAGTTGGCAAAGTACTGTTCAATCTCAGCAATTATAGGAAGCATGTTTATTTGGAAAAGGCGATGTTTCCTGTACCCATAGAACTGTATAATCCATAACAATGTGCAGATTTGCTTTAATCTGTTGGATCATTAAAAAAATTTGATTCCTAATGAAATTTGACTTGTAATGTGGAATCAAATAAAGTATATAAAATGTGTGTGTGTGTGTGGGTGTGTGTATGTGTGTGTGTGGAGAGTGTGGCTGTGTTGAGAGAAGAGCGTGGTGAAGTGTGTGGATTGTGTGCGAGGGGGGTGTGGTGTGGGAGAGAGTGTGTGTGTGGGGTGAGTGTGTGTGTGTGTGAGAGAGTGTGTGTGTGTGTGTGTGTGAGAGAAGAGAGTGTGTGTGTTGGTGTGTGTGGGGGTGTGTATGTGAGAGAGAGAGTGTGTGCGCGAGAGAGAGAGAGAGAAAGAGAGAGAATGTGTGTGTGTGTGAGAGAGAGAGAGAGCGAGAGTGTGTGTGTGTGTGTGTGTGTGAGAGAGAGAGAGAGGAGATGTGTGTGTGTGTGTGTGTGTGGTGTGTGTGAGAGCGTGCGTGTGTGTGTGTGAGTGTGTGTGTGGAGGAGAGGTGTGTGTGTGTCGTGTGTGACGAGAGAGAGAGTGTGGTGTGGGGGTTGGGGGAGAGAGAGAGAGTGTGTGTCGAAGTGTGTGTGGTGGAGAGAGATGTGCTTGGGTGTGTGTGTGAGAGAGGTATGGTGTGGTGTGAGTGTGTGTGTGTGTGCAGGAGTGCGTGTGGAGTGTGTGGTGCGTGTGTGTGTCCGTGAGAGAGAGTGTGTGTGTGTGTGTGTGTGTGAGTGTGTGTTGGGGGACGTGATGGAAGGACAGGACTGAAAATGGTTGAACGAGAGACAGACACCAGAGCATCATGGGTAATGTGTTCATCATTAGACTGGAGCGCGAGATTCAGGTCAGCAGAACTAAATAATCACCATTAAACTCATGATTTATGATTCAAGTCTTAAAACAGAATGGGACTATAAAATTTGGCAACTGTAAAGTGTGGCACCTCGTCAGCCTGTTAATTAGTGCACATCTGACTAGAAGAACTGTATCAGAGCGATCAGATGCGTGTGCTGAAGACTGAATAAATCATCATATCACAGCGTTTCTCCACAGATCACACGCTTCTAGAGCCAAAAATAATCAACCGCACAAAAAGAAAACACCACATATCAAGTTTGGGTCTGAAAGAAGGTCTCTTCTGCCACCAGCGCTGCATTTATTTGATCAAAAATACAGTAAAACAGTGAAATATTATTAGAATGTAAAGCAGCTGTTTTCTCTGTGAATATCTGTTAAACTGGAATGTATTTCTGTGATGCGCAGCTGTATTTTCAGCATCATTTCCTCCGTCTCAGTGCATATGATCGTCAGAAATCAGTATAATATGCTGCTCTGCTGCTCGAGGAACATTTCTGATTATTATCAATGTTGAACACAGTCGTGCTGCACACTATTTCTGGGGAAATGAGCATTGTATTTTTCAGGATCAAGATGAACAAAGTTCAGAAGAGCCATATTTATTGAAACAATAAATCACATTTTAATATTACAAATGTCTTTACTGTCACTTTTGATCAATTTAATGCAGCTTGGCTAGATCACATTAATTTCTTAAAAATAAATAAAAATTTGGGCAGTAGTAGAGTATACAGGGGTGTGCAAAAGTGGCCCACTTCCTGTTTTTTTTTTTTTTTGCTTATTTGTCACTTAAAAGATTCAGATCAAACTAATTTTTACATTACAAAGATAACCCGAGTAAATACAAACTGCAGTTTTGAAATTATGATTTCATTTAAGGGAAAAAAGCTGTCCAAACCCGCCTGGCACTACGTGAAAAAGTAATTGCCCCCTAAATATAATAACTGGTTGTGCCACGCTTTGCAGAAACAACTGCAATCAAATGTTTGCGATAAATGGCAATGAGTCTTTCACAAGAATTTTGGCCCACTCTTCTTTGCAGAATTGTTTTTATTCAGCCACATTGGAGGGTTTTCGAGAATGAATGAACTGTTTAAGCATCTCAATCGGATTTAAGTACGGACTTTGATTTGGCCACTCCAAAACCTTAATTTTGTTTTTCTTGGGCCATTCAGAGGTGGACTTGCTGGTGAGTTTGGGATCATTGTCCTGCTACATAAACCAAGTGCGCTTGAGCTTGAGGTCACAAACTGATGGCCGGACAATTCTCCTTCAGGATTTTCTGATAGAATGCAGAAATCATGGTTCCATCAATTATGGCAAGTCGTCCAGGTCCTGAAGCTGCAAAGCAGCCCCAGATCATCACACTACCACCATGTTTGACTGTTGGTATGATGTTCTTTTTATGAAATGCTGTGTTGGTTTTACGCCAGATGTAACGGGACACACACCTTCCAAAAAGTTAAACGTTTGTCTCATCCGTCCACAGAATATTTGCCCAAAAGTCTTGGGGATAATCAAGATATTTTTTGGCAAATGAAAGACGAGCCTTTGTGTTCTTTTTGGACAGCAATGGCTTTTGCCTTGGAACTCTCCCATGGATGCCGTTTTTGCCCAGTCTCTTCTTATTGTTGAATATGAAACACTGAGCAACTTGACGGCATAGTGGGGGGGGGGGGGGCCCCTGCAGTTTTTGAGTGTTGTTCTGGGTTATTTTATGACCTCCTGGATGAGTTGTCGTTGTGCTCTTGGAGTAATTTTGGTAGGCGGGCCACTCCTGGGAAGGTTCACCACTGTTCCCAGTTTTCCCAGTGGATAATGGCTCTGACCGTGGTTCAATGGAGTCCAAAGCGGGGGGGGGTGCTTAGAAATGGCTTTATAATCCGTTCCAGACTGATACATGTCAACTATTTTGATTCTAATCTGTTCTTGAATTTCTTTAGATCAAGGCATGATGTGTTGCTATTTAAGCATACTTCACTTTATCAGACAGCTTCTATTTAAGTGATTTATTGATTCAACAGGTCTGGCAGTAATCAGGCCT
The DNA here is from genome assembly GCA_018155175.1 of Sinocyclocheilus anophthalmus. Classification (NCBI taxonomy): domain Eukaryota; kingdom Metazoa; phylum Chordata; class Actinopteri; order Cypriniformes; family Cyprinidae; genus Sinocyclocheilus; species Sinocyclocheilus anophthalmus. The sequence goes on from JADLZN010010095.1 coordinate 99,958, forward strand.
GTGTGTGGCTAGTGAAATTTAACTCAGCTTTCTAAAATAATGTGGTTAATTGCAGATCTTTCATGATTTAACAGGAGGGGACAATTAATTTTTCACGTAGGGCCACGTAGGTTTGGACAGCTTTTTTCCCTTAATAAATGAAATTTTCATTTAAAAACTGCATTTTGTATTTTTTTGCATTATCTTTGTGTAATATTAAAGTTGGTTTGATGATCTGAATCTTTTAAGTGTGACAAATATGCAAAAAATAAACAAAACAGGGAGGGGGCAAAAACCTTTTCACGGCACTGTATATACAGTATATCATGTAAAACATCTTCATGATTTTAAAAACTGAAATCATGTGTATCTCTGCTGCTTGTGTGTGATAAGTTTAAAGTTAGGCATATGAGAATCAGAGACGGGCGGTCCGTCAGAATGAGCGACAGTAAATGTGTGCTGCATATTAATGAGAACAGACGGCTGAAATGCCAACAGTGTGTGTGTGTGTGTGTGTGTGTGTGTGTTTTCATTCCCGTGGAAGATCTCTCTCTTTTTCCGGCCCTCACTGCCCAACAGGAAACGGAAATAAGTTCCTGTCAGTGTTACAACAGATGAAACAAACGGAGTCAAAGGTCAGTCATCTGTTTAACCTGATGTCAATTACACACTCATTTAAATATGCAAATGAGCACAAAACGGAAGGTTGTTCACCGGTGCCTGGAATGAATGACACGCAATTTGCTCTATAAACAAAAGACACCACCACACACACACACACACACTCACACACACTCTCCGCTGGGAGACGAGCTTGTGTAACACATTCACTGCGGCTGTCTTCACGTCTCTGTCTCATTCACGCTTTCTTCTCTCTTTTTGATCTCTGTGAGCATAAAAGGAAACAAGAGGGAGTGAAAAAGAGTGAGAGAGCCAGTGTTCCTTCACATAACAGAGAGATGCTGCTGCTGCAGTCTGCAAACTTTTAATTGGTGCTCAGGTTCCACTGCGCAAAGAGCTCACATCCTCACACACCCTCACACGGACAGAGCCATGAGGCACACCTGGAGCTGACGCTGCAGACCGACACACACACACACACACACAGAATTGCCACATTTCAGTTTTTAATCATTTCTAAATTGCTTCTTTGATTTTGTGCCGCTCTGCCGTCAGGATAATTACACCATATTGCCCTTGATTAGGTCACAGTAATTAAAAACCCCAGAAACACCAAATAATGAACAGACGGAACTGAACCTCTCCAGTGTCACTAGTCTGAGTTAACTAGAGTTAGTCAACAGAACACACATCAGAGAGCTGTGATACACTGTAAAAAAAATTCCGGACTTTTACCGTAAAAAATACAGTAGCAACGTTTTAGGTTTTACGGTTTTAACTTAAATTTACAGTTAAATACCATAATTTCATTAACTGATATAATGTTAATATACCAACCTATTGAAGCACTGAAATCTGTTTTGTAGCTTTGTAATACACTGATAACCACCAAATGCAGGAGGTGATGAGAAAGTCACACGATGAACCAAAGCCCATCACAACCAGCTTTTAGATAATAACATATATAGAAGGTGCACAGCGTCATTCACACAAACACTAAACACCATCACGGTAACTCACATGAGACTGAAATAATGCAATAAACATTAATTTAACAACATAAGATGTAACATACAAGCCTAATGTACAGTACAAAACTGATGAGAAAAATCTAAGAAGAAACATAGTTATCTCAACAAAAAAACATCAAATTTGAAATGTAACGCAGGGAATTCTGGGAATGTCAATTTACGGTTATTCACTGTAAATTATACGGTCTTTTTTACTTCCAAAAACGGTATAGTACCGTAAAATTTATGTCCAATAAATGTAATGTCCAATACAGTTTTTCACCGTATATAGTAGGGGAATTTACCGTTAACCATTTAACAGGTTTTTACTGTAGCATTTTTACAGTCTTTTACCGTTAAATTCACGGTCATTTTTTACAGTGTAGTTACACGTACATGTAAACTACCAGTCCTTTATTTAACTGTATAAAAAAATACAGTAAAAACAGTAACATTGAGAAATATTATTGCATTTTAAAATAATTGTTTTCTGTTGTAAGGTATACAATGCAGTTTATTCCTGTGATACGAAGCTGAATTTTCAGCATCATTACTCCAGACTCTGAGTATCTCTGATCTATTGGTTAAAGATCTGAGATCTGATCTAAAGATCTGCTAAACAAGCACTGGGGTTACTGATGACCTGACGAAGAGCTGAGATGCTTTATAAGTGCGAGTGAAAAACCAATCTCAATGCGTCAGATTACAAATATTGAGGTAAAACATCTGATTTAGTTCCAGCCATGAATTGGTTTAACATCACTGAGGAGTTTAACAGCCATTCTAATCTGTTTCTAAACTGACACAGAACAACAGATGTGTGTCTGTGCTGAGCAGATGTGCTGCTGTATTTGCAGACATAATGATACGCACATGTGAGGCTGAGTAAATAATTGTCTTGTCTAACAAACGTCTAAACTCAAGATTGTAAGTCCGTAAAACACCCACAACACCCTAAACCATCCAGAACACAAGAAAACACCTAGAATACAATAAACACTCACAACACCCTAAAACACCCAGAATACCATAAAACACCCAGAACAGCCTAAAACACCCAGCTTGTGCTTAAACAAACACAATCACACAAAATTATCTCAAAATACACTTTTCAACAAGTATTCTCATAAACATAGTTGGCTATGTCTTAAGTGAAGGTAAACATAGAAGAAAGTAATCACATGTGTGTCATTACATTGGATCCGTGCAGTCGTCTTAAGGGGCCAGCAGCCTATAAATACCTGCTGCTGTTTGTGTCATTAGTGTTGATCAAACAATACACGAGGGGTCACGTGACGCATCTAATGGAGCAGCAGTGTTGACGACGAGCTCCGGCAAAGCCTTCAAAATCTCCCCCTCTAGACTCAATATCATCTCTGAAAGAGCAGAACTTAAATGTAGAAGTTACAAGGCATGCCAAAGAAACAACTTGATTCCAGTCACAAACTTCGTAGCAGTAAATGATCGAATATCAGCATTCGCTCCTCTCCGAAAATGGCGAATGCACTTATGAATTCGATCGACATGGACACACTGGTGAAGAAAATAACAACAGAAGTCCTGTTATATATCGGTGGTATATCGGCGGTGGAAGACACGGTCTCAACAGATAACGTGGATTTGAACGAAGTGAAAAAAAAGCTTGACGCGGCCCTGGAAAAGATAGACGACCTGGAAAACAGGAGCAGGCAATGCAATATCCGAATAATTGGCCTACCTGAAGGGGAGGAGGGGACTAACCCGGTCTCGTTCCTCAGGACCTGGCTGCCCAATCTGCTTAACACCGACTTCAAGAATCATCAGGTAAAGATAGAGCATGCGCATCAGTCCCTTCACATCTTCCCACATCAGGAGAACGACCGAGAGCGCTGATGGTAAAACTACATAATTTTCAAGACAAGGCACGCATTCTGCAAGCAGCGAGAACCGCGAGTCAGCTGTCCTACAAACGCCATAACATCTCTATCTTTGAAGACTTCTCTGCGGCCATTGTGAGGAAAAGACAAGCCTTTGGAAAGGTGAAGAAACGACTCCGTGAACGAGGAATTCGCTTTGGCATGATATCCCCAGCGACTCAAAAACTAAAATTCTTCAAACAGCCGACAGAGGCAGACCTTTTCTGGACGGTCTGCCCGAACCATCAACCACCACTTTGCCAGGTACAAATCGCCCCTGAGAGGCTGAGTGACATGGTAACAGACTGCCCATGTTTTTTGTGACATACTTCTACTGATGCTTCGTTCATATTTTAAGGAGTTCTACGACTTAATTCCTGGGACTCAGCAACTAAGCAATATTTGTAATATGTTATTGTTCAGAGTTTGAGGGGGTAGATGATTAAGGGGAAAAATATAAGGAAAATATAAAGATGGTATGACTTAAAGACTGAACCAATATAACGTTAATATATAGAAGGCTGTTGCCGCAGCAGACTGCCGAGAATCATATCAAAGTTTTCTAACCTTGCGGTGCTCTTTTTGAATTCCGCGCTTTTTTTGTTCGTTATATCTAAGCTTCGGTCATGTAATGTTTCCAAGGAGACTCAAATGTGAAACTGACCAGCCCGTTTATAGCCGGACTTCCCTTGCCTATTCTTAAATATGTTTGTAAGCTGTTAATTGTAAAGTTCCTTGTTTTGGCGCACATACCAGGGCAACACAATGCGTTTTTGTTCTTCGCCCAACTTAGCTAACATGGAAATCACCGTTCATTCAACTTTTATTGGGTTTTCTACACCCTTCATGTACTCATCAATTAAACCAGATTACTCCTTGTGTTTTTATGTTAATGAATAATCAACTACTAAAAAACATATGGAGGAACTGCTACAAGGGCGCCACTGAAACTCCCAGTAAACAAGAACAACAAAAAGATTCCTAAACTATTTAAAAAACAGAACAAATTCATATTGCATTTCTTGCAGGAGAAGCCTAACCGACAGTGAGCACATCAAATTAAAGACGAAGCACTGCGTCGCGCCGACAAGCTATATGGGTCGTCGTTTCACAGTTAAAACTAGAGGACCGTCTGTCATTATTGTAACACAACATGCATAACACCGTATCACGCATATTAACACATACTCCGATAAATCAGGACGGTTTATCCTGCTTAAAGCTACACTAGCCTCACCCATTACCCTTATGAATGTTGTAAATCCCACCCTATGCAACCCTAACGAAATATTACACAGGTTTTTTTAACGTTCGCTGAATGGAAGGTGAACACAGTATAATCGCTTGGTGATTTACTGTACACTGCACCAAACGCTAGATAAAACTCCACCATATAATGAAGGCCCTATCCACCATGCAGTCAACGCTCTGTATGCGACACAGCGCGAGAAGACAACACACGCGCCCTAGGTAGAGTTTGGCGAGTCTTCCCATATTCCCAGAGAACAGAGAATAACACATCTTTTCTTTAGGTCCAAACAAAGGAAAAGCAAATAGACGACTTTTCTCTCCAAAACTTCACTGTCAAATGTAAAGATTGCAATATGGGCATATTGAAAATCACGCACAGGTAGTTGTCCAACAATGTCAGCGGATAGAGTAATCAACGAAGGTCAAGAAAGATCATGAATTCATCTTACCCCAATTTCCGTCTCTGCACTGGCTACCTATTAGATACCTATCAGTTACAAAATATTATTACTTGCCTATAAGCACCTTAATGGGTTAGCTCCTGCGTACCTAAATAGTCTTCTACCACGCTACAATCCATCACGCTCCCTAAGGTGACAAAACTCTGGACTTTTGGTAGTACACTACCTAGGATAGCAAAGTCCACTAAAAAAGGTAGAGCTTTTTCATATTTGGCTCCCAAACTCTGGAATAGACTTCCTGATACCGTTCGGGGTTCAGACACACTCTCTCTCTGTTTTAATCTAGATTAAAGACACATCTCTTTTTTGGCCAAGCATTCAAATAATGCATCTCAAAATTTTGTACTGCTGTTATATCTGATCAAAGGCACATTATTATTCTTTAATTTGGATTAAACAAATCAATTTGGCTTGGTTGGAACAACAGCTACGCTAACTATGTTTGTATTTGTTCCTCTGTTTCTGCTGGGATTGACATCCCGTGGTAACTAGGATATACACAAGCTTCAGTTTGGATCCAGAACACCTGAGAAGAGATTATGCAAACCCCTCAGAGGACCTCAGATGGTGCCAACCCTGAAACAACTTACAGAAGTACCACATTTTGCTATAAGTTTGATTGCATCATATAATAATTGCTGTTAATAGTGTTCATCGTCTGTTTTATTACGTCTTTAATTGATTTTTCCGTACATTTCTGCCATATGTACATTAACTGACAGTCACCACTGATAAGCTACCACTAAATATTGTAGAAACTTAACTTGCTGTAAAGATGCTTTGCAATGATTTGTATCGTGAAAAACGCTAAACAAATAAACTTGAATTGACTTGACTGTCAACACCTCAGATCACACTCCCCGGTATTTTCAGCGTTCAGGCCTATCCAACCAAATATTTTACCCAGCTTCTTGGAAATTCAAACCATGGCTTGTTCATGACCCAAAATGTGAATCTTTCCTTAAAGAGCAAGTTAAACTATTCCTTATGGACAATAAAACCCCAGACGTGTCTCCCAATTTGCTTTGGGACACTGCAAAAGTTTACATTAGGGGATTAATTAACTCCTATGTATCCAACCAGAAAAAAAAACAGCTGGCAGCTTTTTTACAAACAAAATATAATACGCGCCCCTCAGATGTACTCCTGGCTGAGATAGAAACAGTAAAAACCTCTCTCGAAACAATTCTCACTAATAAGGAACACGCACGCTGTTCTCGCAGCACGCACGCAAGCACGATGTACGAATTGAGCCTACCAACCCAACAATATCTATCAATTACTGCGGAGCCACGGTCTCAGGTCGCAGGTACATATCCAGTATCAAAGAGAAGAAGGCCAGGGTGCCACTCCACCGACTAACAAAGAAACCACCTCCAAACAAAATGTTACGGGCATTTAATCGCCTCTACACGTCCCAACTCACACTGATTCTTATTGGGTGCTCAAATATGAATAAATTCCTTGCTAACTTAAATTTATGGAGTTAATGAGGATGCAACCATTTGCAGACGTTAACACCAACACATTCGACACCCCCCCCCCCCCCCCTCAGCGACACACTTTTGAACATGTATTAACGGTCACCAAAGGAAAAGCAGCAGGCCCCCGATCGGGGATTTTACAGTCGGAATTCTTTTCAGACATTAAAATGGAGTTAGCGCAGCTAATGCATGAAATTGATACAGATTCTATTGATAATAATAAGCTTCCTGACTCCATGACAGAAGCCAACATTTGTGTTTTTCTAAAAAAAGGCAAATGCCCTGAGGAGTGCGGATCGTATCGCCCTATCTCTCTGCTTAATGTGGATACAAAAATTTTAGCAAAGATATTAGCCATCCGGCTTGAATCAGTACTCCCCACAAGAATTAATCCTGACCAGACTGGCTTTGTTAAAGGCAGATCTTCAGCTCATAATGTTAGAAGGCTTCTTAATATAATTCAGTATTTAAATCAGCACACAAATTCTGGGTTAGTCATTTCATTAGATGCTGAAAAGGCATTCGACAGGGTCGAATGGCTATATTTATTCTCAGTGCTCTCTAAATTTAACTTGGGTGATGTTTTTATTAAATAGATAAGGATTCTTTACTCCTCCCCCACAGCGAGAGTTATTACTAATGGTCTTAAATCCCCTGAATTTACATTAGCGCGTGGTACCAGGCAAGGATGCCCAATGTCGCCGCTGCTGTTTGCACTGGCTATTGAACCGCTGGCTGCGGCCATTAGAGAGGACTCATCCATTGAAGGGCTTAGACTAGAAAAGAGAATGCATAAAATGCCACTTTATGCCGATGACATCTTAATTTACCTCAACTCTCCCCAACAATCAATTCCATATCTAATTGATACGATTTCCAATTTTGGCTACTTCTCGGGGTATAAAATAAATCTTTTAAAATCAGAAGCAATGCCGTTAAGTCAATCGCACTCCCACAACCCCACAATCTCTCACCCATTTAAACGGTCTCCGGCGGGCTTTGTGTATTTGGGTATAAAGATTACGCCGAATTTGGAAAATCTATATAAAAGCAATTTTGCCCCTATCTTTAAGAATATTAGCTCAGACCTGGATAGATGGTGTAATCTTCCCCTATCGCTACTAGGCCGTGTTCACCTCGTTAAAATGAATATTCTACCCCGCCTTCTATACCCATTTCAAATGCTACCAGTTCTCATTCCTAACAAAGCACTAAAACAGTTACGTGGCTACATTATTTCTTTTATCTGGCGGAAAAAAAGACCAAGACTGAGATATAGCTTCGTAACACTACCGAGCAGATGTGGAGGTCTAGCGGCCCCAGACATTAAACTATATCAGCTTTCTGCCCATCTTCGTTTTATACTGGAATGGCACTTAAACGATCCAAACTCAACTTGGATAAGTGCAGAAGCCATAACTCTAGGGCCAATTCCTCTACGCAACTTACTATATCTTTCACCCAAAAAACAGCGAATTCTAACTAAAGATAATTTTATTCTTAAGAATATGATTAAAACATGGAGATTAGTCCACAGAAAAGAAGGGCTCAACTCCCACCTTTCATTTCTCACACCCTTACATAACAACCCAGATTTCCCCCCCGGGTATGAATAACGGCCTAAAACATTTGAGAGACAAAGGAATACTTGTCATAGAAGACCTGATGGAGAATAAACAGCTAATAACCTTTGAACAATTCACTGCAAAATATGATCTTAAGAAGTTCTTCTTGATATACCATCAGATACGCAGATTCATAACAAAAAATCTCAGTTTATTCAAGTGGCCTCTGCGTATACCCAATGGAGGAACAATTAAATAAACTTACTTCATCTCGATCTGCATCCAAAATCTTCTATAGTATTTTGATAAGAGCAAATACAGATAGCTCAGATAAAAATACGCGGGTCGCGACTATGGGAAAAGACGACTTTGGGGTAACGAAATTCGTCCAACTGTTGGGAAGCCATTATGTGCAGATCATAGTCCTCCTCTTGCCAATACACTCCTGCTTGGGAAACGTCAGTTTAATTGTCATCGTCTGCCACCACGCAGAGCCCACTACGAGCGTCCAAAGACATAAAGTGAACCTAAAACTCTCCAAACTCTGCAATAAATGTAAAAGTCTAGAAGGAACCCTCATCCATTGTTTCTGGAGCTGCTCGAAAATACAACAATTCTGGACGGGCGTCCTAAAGGAACTTGAGAATTTTTTTGCTGCTCATTACAAATAGGACCAATGACTTGTTTGCTTGGCATGAGCCAGGAACTCCCGTCCAGATTCCAAGGGACCCACCTTCTTCAAATCTTACTCCACTGTGCCCGCAAGTGCATACTTGTATGCTGGATAACAGACCAAGTTCCATTAATAGCACAGTGGATTAACACAATCAAAGGTCTTATTCCATATGAAGCTTTTTCAACAGCATTAAAAGACAAACCTTTTAAACTCTATAAAGTATGGGACCCCTTCTTTACCTATCTTGGGGCTGGAGAGAGACATTTACTAGTGCTGGGAATATGGAACCTGCGCGTGGAAGGACTGCGCCACAAACAACCGGGGATAATGTTTTTTTTTTCTTCTTCTTTTTTTCTTCTTGTAATAATGTATTTGGTAATACTGTATTTTAATGTTTATTTTGCAGATAATTCAAATGAATGGCCACCTGGGCAATTTATATTAGCTCGGATGTGTCAACTATGTTTAAACCCTGAAAATGTCAAAAAGCTTCAATAAAAACAAAAAACAAAAAAAACAATACACAAAACACATCTTTAACAAAGATTAAAGGCACAATATGTAATTTTCGGCCTCTAGAGGGCGCCGTATTCAAAACCAAACAAATGAAACAAGGCGTAGTTTGATGTAACGCTTGTAGCCCAATCATTACAGGTATTGTTATGTTTCATGAACGCAATGGCCAAATCAGAGGGTTTCCGTTGGAATCCACCTCACCTGCAAACACAAACGGGAAGTTTCTGCGTCAGGCTGAGTTATGGCTCGCAAATACCCAGTACGCGATTATAACAAACTTTGTGAGATCGCTGATTGAACTAAGAGATGACAGCTTTTTACAGTGCTTGTGAAGGCAGTGCATTTCAACCTAAAAATCAGGACGGATTCTTCTCCAGACTAGCTCATGTTTTGGCCCGGGTTCACAATGGCGTGTGGTATGAACCGGCAGTAGGAATACTTAAGAGCGGAACTTTGTTCATCCTCTGTGACCACATATCTGCACACATGCGACATATAACCTTCTATACTTCACGTGGGCTTCACCCAGCATACGTGTGCATCTGTTGACTTCATCTTATGTGTGGCGTTAATGAAAGTTAGCATGAGCACTGTAATGTTTGAAGCAGATGTCATATCAAATGTCAGTAAGATCTTAAAAGTTCTTTTATGCATCGTTCAACCTTATCTTCACGATGTGGAAATACAAAAGTAATAAGACAGGAGGACAACGAGCCGGCAGCGCTGAAAGGGCGCGGAGGAGTTACCGTCCCCTTCCTACATCAGCTCCTATGCATCACAAATGCATCCCTCTGCCCCGGCGCAATTGTTTATGGCTATGTGTGACCGTTGGACAATCGGTAGGCCCAATTAAGGATCTCACTGCTAACGCAATATTATCTGGACAGGTTTAGTAAGCACCATAAGCACATACGGCCCCACGTTCTTCACAGGCTTAGTATGTTACCAACACCGGTACCAAAACCCCCGCCTTGCAATTGGCCAATTTGAAACAACCTCTTACACTCCAATGCCGACACACATGGAGATAGACTGAGTAGCTCACACCTACACGATTTCTCTCCAATTCAATATCATTGAACATAGTTTTTCACATGACCTGGACTCAGGCGACTAACCTGCCTTTTGCTTTAGTTCACTACTTGTTACATGTCACACCACAATAAAGATGTTCCGGTACACCCTTCAACCTGCAACTTCTTTGTACCAGCTTGCCACCCAAAAAAACACAGAGACTGATTTATATAGTTACTTTTCAAAGATTCAACTACTCTCAGGAAAAAATGAAGCATATAAATTTATATTTTTAACAATGTTTATTAGTTCTAACAAATAAGATTTTGCTCAAAACTAACCAAAATTAAAAATAACTTGTTTATAATTTTTACACAGGAGAGACCAAACAAAGGGGAAAATATATCGCTATCGGTTATCGGCCAGAATGATTAGAAAAATATCAGGTTATCAGCATCTCTAATGCAGACGTTTCCAGATGTGCAGAGGTGATTTTCTTCTGCTTCAGCTGCATGTAAATGACACAGGCCTCGTGGAAGCGAAGCGGTTTAACGTGAACAGACTCTTTCATGAGCCTGCACACAGGTCTGCATTCACTGCACCGCAGACTCTTCCCGTGTTCTTCTGTTCTCTCGTCACGTGTGCCACACGGCTGCTCACAGCGCTCAAATCACAGCCTTTCACACATCAGCACCTCCGTCCACTCAAACACGCTCAGCGTCTGTCCGGCTCGCAGAGACAGGTGCCAGACCTCTAACCGACACAATGTCACGCCGTGACAGGTAATTACGGCTCGGGGCAGAGGCCATCTGTAATTAACAGTTGCAGTGATCTGAGAGCAGAAGCACACGGCTGTGCAGAGTTACACTGAAGACAATCAAACTGCTTCAGAAAGTAAACCTGAAGAGAAACTATTGCCTTTATTTTCTAGGTTTCGATCAGAGATCTTCATCAGACACATCTCTGATCAAAACAGAGCAGTTTATTCTGAAAATAAAGGGAACAGCTGAACACTGTGTGGATTTTACACGTTTACTCTCAAGTTTCCAGTTTTGCATGTACGTATATATGATTATTAGCAAACGTTTCTTGCCAATTAAACACACTGAACCCTCATTCTCATGACTGTGATGCATCAGGACGGTTTTTGTTGTAATTTGTCATTCTTCACAGTGATGATTCTCATTAAATGCTCATTACTGTCTCATTTACTGAAGTTGTTTTTAATGCATTGCAGTTAAAAAAACAAACAAAACTATGATGTTTCAATGGAAGTCAAATTGCAACAGACACACACACACACACAGACAGACAGGCAGTGTCAGTGATCACATTATGGCAGGAATGTGTGTGTGTGTCCCATGATGTCTGCAGGGAACGCCGTCGCATCACTAAACAGCTTCAGTCTGTGCAGCATCAACACATTTCAGCGCCAAACAGAGCAGATGAGCCGACGAGACACAACACACACGCGCCGCACTGTCTGCCTGACACTCGCTCGCGACACACACACTCAGATGACACACCGCAACAGCATAAACCACAGAAACCCCCCGATTAACAACCTGAACAAACAGCATCAGGAACAAGATTACGTCAGCTGACTCGTGTGTGTGTGTGTGTGTGTGTGTGTGTGTGTGTGCGTGTGTTTGTGTGTGTGTGTGTGTACATGTGTGTGTGCATGTGTGAGATAGTGTGTGTGTGTGGTGTGTGGTGGTGTGTGTGTGTTGTGGTGTGGTGTGTGGTTGTTTGTTGTGTGTGTGGTGTTTTTGGGGTGTGTGGAGAGAGAGTGTGTGTGAGTGTATGCGTATTTTTGTGACAAATGAGGACATAAATTTGTACAATGACAAAGGTATGACAGGTATTACAAGGAGGTGGTGACTTTTCAGGACATTACCCCATTTCCCCACTTTTCAAAACGCTTATAAATCACACAGAATGTAGTGTATTGAAAATCTGAAATAGCAGAAAGTTTTCTGTGAGGGGTAGGTTTAGGGGTAGGTTTGGTGTAGGGCAATAGAATATACGGCCTGTACAGTATAAAAACCATTACACCTATGGAGAGTCCCCA
>JADLZN010010095.1:117500-122500 GCA_018155175.1 Sinocyclocheilus anophthalmus
TAGTCTGAGCCCAAACCTGTTTAACACCTACACCAGTGAGCCGGCAGAAGAAGGCCAGCTCTCAGCGAAACAGACAGCACTTCAGTTACGCAGGAGCACAGCACTGATACCAGCATCGAGATCTCAGCTTCAGTCTAGCTGTGAAGCCCCTGAATGAAACGTTTGGCCAATTAAAACATGCATCAAATTATATCACGCAATCATTAAACCAATTCTACAGTACGGGAGTGACATTTGAGGACCAGAATGGAAAGAACACAACCAGAATTAGCAAAAAGGGTAAACAGAGGCACTTCTAGCAATGCCTCAAACGCCTTACACATTGAAACACAAACAAGAGCGGTTCAATTCTGGCATCACCTGAGTCAATCTCACACTGAATCTATTCTATATAAAGCAGTGTCTCGTCCTCTAAATACATTCATGAATGAAACTCAAGCGGAGTCTGACTCCATCCACGAACCCGACTAAAATCGAATGTATGATTGTGATGAAACATTTAAAAACGATTTTGACCTCCAAACCAAACTCCAGTGTTCTTCGGCCCTAAACAGAACCGCACAATTGGCAAATTACTTATCAATTAAACAACTAAAAGAAAGACAAATCCTTTCAAAACATCGACTCACGACTCAGAAATCGAGAAAGAAAGACCTAAAAATCCTGGATTGCGAGAGAAGAGCGATTCTGCAAACACTGTGACCTGAGTCAAACAGAGGATGAGAAACACTTTCTTCTCGTCTGTCAGACATCATGTTCATTCTTTACTCTGAATGAGTCAGAGAAACTCCACCACACACTAGCTGCAACATATCTTTACACCACACACACCACACCAAACGCTTCATCCATCCAATTCATCTGGCTTGTTTGCCCCCTTCTTCCGTTGTATCATTCTCTTCGCGATACTGCTGTTTTTTCTCTTATTACTCACTTCTTGTCTCATTATTACTTCAGTGGGTACTTCTATTATGTCTTTTCCCTCTCTTCCCTCTTTGCCAGCCTTTTTCCGGTTGCCCTCCTGACCGCCCTTCCCGTGTTGCTGCTTCAAAGGACCAGCCCCCTTCATCTTCCCGCGCCCCACGCCCCCCCCCACCCGGCGTGCTTTACCCCGCATCCATACCCTGTCCGCCGCGCGTGCATGCCTCCCCGGCCCCCCCCCTCCTGTGGCCTCGGGCGCGCGGCCCCCAAGTTTTTCCGCCCCGTGTCCTCGCCAGAGCCCCCCTTCGGCCCTTCGCTCTTTGTTTTCATTTTTCTTGTGTGTGTGCCTGTTTTTCCCCCTCCCCATCTTTGTTGTTTGTCTCCCTCCTTGGGTGACTTTAACCCTCCCGTGGTGCCTTCCACAATTGGGAGGAAGAAAAGGAAGGAAGAAAAAAGAAAGGGGTGAAAAAAAAAGGGGGAGAAAAAAGAAGAAAGAAGGAGCGCGAACCACCGAGGATGAAAAGGAGAGCGGGAGAGAGGGGGGGAGCTGAATGCGCCAGCCCGAACACACACAAACACACACACGCGCACGCGCACACACACACACACACACACACACACAGGCGCGCGCGCACACACACACACACAAAAACACACACACACACACAAACACCACACACACACACGCGAGCGCGAGCACCACACACACACACACAACACACCACAGCACAGCACAGCACAGCACAACACAACACAACACAACACACCACAACACACACACACACACACACACACACGCGCACACACACACACACAACAAACACCCACACGCGCGCGTCAAGCGCACACACACCCAACCCACACGCGCGCGCACGGCGCAACACACCACACAAACAACACACCACAACACGCGCGCGCACGGCGCACACACACAACACAAACACACACACAACACAGTCGCGCGCACGAGCACACACACACACACACACACAACACACGCGCACACACACAAAACACGCGCACACACACACACACACGCGCGCGCGCACACACACACACACAAACACACTCAAACACACACACACACACTCGCACACAACACACACACACACACACACACACGAGCGCACACACACACACACACACACAACAACACACAAACACGTGCTCTCGCGCCACACACAACCACACACACACACGCGCGCGCTCACACACACACACACACACCGCGCGCGCGCACACACACACACACGCGCGCGCACACACAAACACACACACACGCGCCGCGGCAAACACACACAAACCACACACACGCGCGGCGCACACACACACACACACGCCGCTCGCACACAAACACCCCAAACGCGCGCTCAGCACACCACACACGCGCGCGGACACACACACCACATGATTTAACACAGCGCTGCGCGCCACACACACACACACACCCGCGCGAGCGGCACACACACACACACAACGCTCGCTCGCACACACACACATACACACACACGCGCACGCGCACATACACACACACCGCGCACTCTGCACACCACACACACACACACTCGCTCGCAACACACACACCACACACCTCGCACGCGCGCACAAACACACACACACACACACACTCGCACAAACACACACACACACGCTCGCGCACACACACACACACACAAACTGCGCACCGCACACAACACGGCTCGCGACAAAAACACACTCGCTCTCTCACACACACACACAAACACAAACACACACTCTCTCTCTCTCTCTCTCTCTTCTCTCTCTCACACACACATCTCTCTCTCTCTCTCACACACACAAGCTCTCTCACACACACAATCTCTCTCTCTCACACAAACACACACAAACACACGCTCTCTCTCTCTCTCACTCACACACAAACAAACACACACACACACACACTCTCTCACAGACACACACTCTCTCTCTCTCACACACAAAACACACACACACACTCACACACACACACCTACACACACACACACACACACACAAGAGGCACGCGCACACACACACACACGCGCACGCGCACACACACACAAAAACACACACACACACACACACACGCGCACACACACACACACACCACACACACGCGCGCACACACACTACACACAAACACACACACCGCACGCGCGCACACACAACCACACACACAAACACCAGCTACACACACAAACACACCACACACACGCGCGCGCGCGCACAAACACACAACACACTAGCGCACGCGCACACACCACACACACACCAAAACACACACGCGCACGCGCACCACACACACACACACACACACACACGCACACACACCCACACCCACACACACAAACACACACAAAAACAAACACACACACAAACACACAACACACACTGCGCGGCAACACCACAACACACACACCCACGCGCGCGACACCACCACCACACCCGCCGGCGGAGCACAAACCACACACACAGCGCGGAGCACACAACACACACACACACCACGCGCGTCGCGACACACGCGCGCGCACCACACACACACACAACACCACACGCGCGCGCAGCTCACACACACACACACACACACGCAAACACACACACACACACACACGCTCTCGCACACACACACACGCTCTCTCACACACACACACACACAACACACTCTCTCTCTCTCACACACACACGCGCGCGCGCGCGCACACACACACGCGCGCGCGCACACACACAAACACACACACACACACAACACACACACCACACACACACACACACCCGCTCTCTCTCACACACACACACACAACACTCTCTCTCACACTCACACACACCGCGCGCTCACACCCCACACACGCGCTCGCGGCACACACCAAAACACACACACACACGCGCGCGCGCGCGCGCGCACACCCACACACACACACGCTCGCGCGCACACACCACACACACACGCGCGGCGCACCACACAAACACACACACAAGACGCACGCGCCCACACACGCGCACGCCACGCGCGCACACCACACAAACCACAACCACGCGCGGCACACACACAACACACACACACCACACACACAACACACACACACACAAAAAACACACAACACACACGCGCGCGCGCACACAAACCCACTCTGCGCGAGCACACACACCAACACACCACACGCTCGCTCGCACAACACACACACAGACACTCGCTCGCGCGCGCTCGTCTCACAAACACACCACCAGACACACGATCTCTCGCCCAACACCACACACGCGGCGCGCGCACACACACACCACACACATCGCGCACGCGCGCACACACACAACCACACACACACACGACTCGCGCGCACACCCACAACACGCTCTCGCGCACACAAACTACACACCACACGGCGCCGCACACACCACATCAACACACACGCTCGCGCGCGCGCGCGCGGCTCCACACACACACACACAGCGTCACTCTCTCACACACACACAACCCACACACACACACAACACACACACACACACACACGCTCGCGCTCACACACACACACACCACACGCGCGCGCTCACACACACACACACACAACGCGGCGCAGCTCTCGCTATCGCATCCTACACACACACACACACGCCTCCCGCGGACACAACACACGCTCTCGCTGCTCACACACACACCCACCACACGCTCCGCTCGCCACACACACGCCACCCACACACTCTCTCTCTCTCACACACGCACACACACACTCGCGCGCTCACACACACACACACACACACTCTCGCTGTCTTTCTCACACACACACACACACACAGACGCGAACACACACACACACACACACGCGCGCGCACACACACACACACCCACACACAAACACACACACACCACACACACACACACACACACCCATCTCACACAAAACACCCACAAACACACAACACACACAACACACACACACACGCTCGTCGCTCACACACACACAGCCACCGCGCGCTCCACACACACTCTCACTCGCCCACACACACACACACACACACGCTCGCTCTCGCGCACACACACACACACACACACGTCGCTCGCAAACCACACACACACACCCCACACA
>JADLZN010010095.1:125000-137500 GCA_018155175.1 Sinocyclocheilus anophthalmus
TAAACACACCTGCTACACAACACTTCGTAATGCACACATTTGCACAGCAAACGCAATCGGATCTGCAGATCCACACCAGTGCTGTTATCAAATTAAAACACTTCACTAATTAAAATAAAGCTGTACAGTGCTGGAGAGCGACTCTCTTCACACATGACAACATCATGAAGCGTGTCTCATTCAGTGGAGACTGTTCTGGAATACTACTATTTCAGTACACATGTTAGCTGTTCACAACACGTCTCCACTAAGCGCTTTAGCACAGGATTACTGCTGTTCGTGCTGTTGTTTCACCTGCAGCGACTGAAATCACTCCAGAACAATCATTTGAGCCGCTGCAGAGGCACGAATCTTCATTAACATGCATGAGGAGAGAGAGACCAATAAAACAAACATGAGCTAGGAGCAGATGAACTGATTCAAACCACTCACAGTTCAACTCAAAAACTCTCCGCTGTGCTGCTGACTGAAAGATGGCTTGAGTTTGTCAAAATGGACTGATTAGGATGAAAGCTTTTATGCATTTTATGCACAACATATCACAGCCACCGAAAACACCAGCACCACAGCCCCACTCACCAGACACATTATCCCTCTCTCCAGCATCTCCACTTCTAAGCTTCTCACAGAAAATGGAGGAACTGGTTTATGCTGGGACCAGACTCTCCCACTCTTTCACTGTTTATGCACTATATTTGATGTATAATCTTTTTCTATTCTTAACTGTTTTAATTCATTTTAAATCAATTTTAGTTTATTTTAAAAGTTTTTATTATTTTTTATGACTATTTAAATTCCTTTTATGTAAAGCACTTTGAATTACCATTGTGTATGAAATGTGCTATACAAATAAACTTGTCTTGCCTTCTCCAAATCTTCCGAATGAACTGATTCTTTAAAATGAATTAGAATCCCAACTGCCCAAGTGAACTGATTCACTTAAATGGTTTTGATTCCCAATCAAAACATCCAAATAAGAGGATTCACTAAAACAAACCAGACACCCAACTGTCCAAATGAACTAATTCACTACTTTCAATGGCATTCCTGATCATCAAAATTTACTAATTTACTAAAATGAATTGGATACCCAATCATCCAAATGAACTGATTCACAAAAAATTAACTAGATTTCCAATTTGACTCCTATTCATCCAATTCAGAATTGATTCACTAAAATGAATCAGATCTCCAGTCAGCCGAATGAATTGATTCACTGACTCACAAACATCCAAATTAATTGATTCACTAAAATGAACTGGATTTCCAATCTCCCAAATTAACTGACTAAAATTAATTTGACTCCTATTCATCCAGTTCAGAATTGATTCACTAAAATGAATCAGATTTCCAGTCAGCCGAATTAATTGATTCACTATAATGAACTGGACTCCAAATCATCCAGATTAAGATTCACTAAAACAAACTAAAATCCGTCTGAATTAATTGATTCAATAAAATGAACTGGGTTTCCAATCTTCTAAATGAATTGAGGAACTAAAATGAATTGGACTCCTATTCATTTAAATTAATTGATTCACTAAAAGGAACTGGATTTCCAATCAACCAAATTAATTGATTCACTATAATGAACTGGACTCCAAATCATCCAAACAAATTAATTCACTTGAATGAATTGATTGAATTCCCACCCATCAAAATTAACATTCACTAAAACAAATCAAACTAAACACAGTCTGAATGAATTGATTCACTAAACTGAACCTAATGCATAAAAACAAACCTATTCCAGGAGATTCACATTTGACTCAAAACTGATCACGGCTCAAATATTACCACACACAGACAAAAACTCACCAGAGAATGTCACTGTTTGACTAGTTTATTGTTGCATCACAAGTCCCCGATGTGAACGCTATCATGTGAGTGTGAGTGTGGGCGGAGCTCCAGACGGGTGATTGACAGGTGTGCTGATGGATTCTGGGAGCCGTGTTCACCTGCAGACGCAGCAGAAGCGCTCTGACTGAGTGCCCTTAAAAACACCATCAGACCCACTCAAGGACACCTGAAGAGTGGTTGCTATGGGTAACCAGGCCAAAAGAGTGTGTGTGGTTTCACACGGAGCTTGAAACGAGGACTATTAGATAATAGCAGAGTCTAATGAGAAGAACTTGTAGATTTCATCTAATTATAATGTATTTTCTTTAAATACCAGTACAGTAGTTATGGATCATACTATCATATGACTGTACTCAGAATAACACGCGCAGTGACACACAGAAGTCAGAAACACAACTATCAATCACATTTATAACATCTATATCTGCTGTGGAGAACCTTCAAATGATTTCAAGCTATGGGGTGATGGGACACACACACTCACGCACACACACGCACACACACACAAACAAACAAACAAACACAAACACACACACACTCACTCACACACTCATACACACTCACTCACACACACGAACACGACTAACGCACGCACTCACTCACTCACTCACAGAACACACCTAAATCACTCACTCACACACACGCACACGCACTCACGCACTCACATGCACACACACACACACACACACACACACACACTCACACACACTCACACGCACACGCACTCACGCACTCACATGCACACACACACACACACACACACACACACACACTCACACACACTCACACGCACACGCACTCACACTCACCACAATATAAACACACACACTGGACTAGTGATGATCCAGTGAAAGACCCAATGCAAATCTAAATAATGAAAGAGCTGCAGGATTTCTGACCAGTATAAAAACCATTACGCCTATGGAGAGTCCCCACACAAGGATAGCAAACCAGACGTGTGTGTGTGTGTGAGTGTGTGTGTGAGATAATCAGGTTGCGTGACTCATCAACACACACATCCAGACGCAGCATCGATCATGACGCTCTCCATCAACGTCTGTTCATTAATCATCAGAAGAACAGAAGCAGCGCTCCACTCGTCACGGTTTAAACGAGTGTGTGTCTGTGTGAAAAACATCCTCTCAGATTCACACACACAAGAGTATTCAATAGCCCTGACTATGAACCGCACGATCAATATCCATCAATACTGACCTTGAACCTCCGCTGAGCATCTGAACACACACCATCAGTCCTTCAGACGAGCCGCTGCTCATTAACGTGAACTCAAATCAACAGATCAATCCTGCTCTCACTAGCAAACACACATCAAATCTGCTGAAACAAAAGCAACAACGCTTTACAGACAGCCGCACTGGAGCTGCATGAACTAAACCTGATCATCACGTTCTCCAGCATCATCTGAGCTTCAGTACTTCAGGTTTAATTCAGAACGAAGATCAACCGCTGACACGAGCCCATCTCACGTGACTCTCCCAGCACATCCAGACCCAGAGGGAGACAAACAGAGGCCTGACACCCATCCCATCAGATCTTCTGAAGAGTGTTAATCACAGCAGCTGTGTGTGAGTGCGAGAGACACGCTACACACACACTGGCACGACTGCAGAGGGTGATGAAATATCTCCCAGGATCCTCACCGAGAGGCCGGCTCCTTGTGGACTTGCATCAGCAAACACTGCAGAAACAGCGCCCAAGGACACGAGCAGCAGAAGCCAAACTGCACTGACAGACAGCAGCGTCCAGCCACACGACACTGCAAAGTCCTTCAGAGCGGGAATAAACCTCAGTTTCATGAGCTGGATATGATCTAATCTACATCTACTCTGCTGAACTGCCAATATAAATGTATGTTTGTAAATACGAGGCATCAAGAGATATTATACATTTTCCTGTAAACCCAGATAACAGGAAATGTTCTCAGAAGGTTCTTTCAAAGTCATGAACAAACAATCTTCCAGTAAGATTCATTCAAAGTTATCTGGTCTTTAATAACGTGCAATAAACACTTCACATCAGAGGAAGTGTTAAGCTGAAAATCCCAAACGTGTATGACTTCACCAAAGGAGACGTTTAGCAGAATGTTCATGCTGCTCTTTCCAGACACTAATGAACTCCAAAAACGATCATAAAAGCACCGTAAAACAATATAAATAAGCTAAACTGTACATTGATAAACTGTACCGCAGATCAGTTCTGAACGACAGCCGACTCACGAAGAACTCCTGAATCATTCTCGCAGTTCTTGCATCAGCTGTCTGAATCTCCTGGAACGTAAAACAGAGGGAGATATTCATGAGGTGCTTCAACACTTCCATCAGCCGTGCTGGATTGATGCTGTCGTAAATAAAACACACACAGACGTATAAAGAGCCCGGGTGTGCGTGTGGAATTATGGGTAAGGGTGGTTCTCCTGTGATTTGTAACGTCAAACCTGATATGAATGAGCAATGTGAGGTTTTACTGAAGAAAGAAAGTCATAGGGGTTTGTTTTTGGATGACTCCTTCAGGAGACGCCTGCGGTCAGACACCCGCTGGACTGGAAACACCATCAACAGGAGGCGGTTCAGCACGAGGTCAGTGTCTATACGAGGGGACAGACACTCTGATCCTGCTCCAGCGAACCTTCCAGCACACAATCTCAGAGAATTATCATTTTTATCTCTCTCAAGCTGTTTTCTAGTCTTCACTCTTCCCGAGGCTCCCGCTAAACGCTCACCCAGAGCCGAGCACGAGCTGTCAGAGTCCAGCGCATTTAGGGTTCCACGGGACGCCGCCACGTTAATTATGCAAATTCAAATAGCTGTGCACACGAAAGATGCAAGAGAACGACAATCCGATTACACATGCAATGACTAGGGAGAGGTGGTTCACAAGCACACGCTTAAAAATCAGGTTTCCAATGGGGGGGGGAGGGGAGGGGCATGTGTGTGAGTGATCAGTTCTTAAAAAAAAACATGTTTAACATTTTAATAATCTGAAGAACCTTTAGTGGTTCCATGGGTGTTAAATGTTTTTCATGGAACCACAGATGCCGCTAAAGAAGGTTTATTTTTAGCAGTACAGGTTTCACTTCCAAACAGCTAGAATGAAGTGGATTAGTAAACCCCTGAATCATGTAAACAGCGCCATGGACGTGATCCAACAGACGAAGAGCTCAGAACCAACCATCACCAACACAGACACGGTTCAGGACGACTCCAGAACAGAATACATGAGGCGAGAAAGAACAAGAGGAGGAACAAATATAGAGACACAATCTCGGAGAGAGCAGATGAAATTCAGACAAAACATGACAAGTGCTCATCCCAGAGTTGCCGGCGTGTAACTGTGAGGAGTCTCCATTCATTTCACACATTAGCATTAAACTGCATTTGGAACTGACAGACTCTCTGCAGTGAAGCTTCTACAGCGGTTCCACAGCTCAAGCTCAGTGTGCAGCACAAAGGAAGATTATTCCTTACATAAATCTGGATTTACGGCCATGGCCACAGAAGTCCAGTTTTCATGGCCTCCTGTAGCTCAAACTGTTCCCAGCCCTGTTCCCGGAGGCCCCTCAACAACGGCACGCTTTGAAACAGAACTCACACTCCAGAAACAGGGTTGGGAACCACTGCTGAAGATCACGGCGCTCGCAAGGCCAAGGTCATGGGTTCACGGGGATTGCATGAATAGAAAAACATTTGAATGCAATATTAGTTGCTTCGGATAAAAGCATCAACCAAAAGCATGAATGTAAATGTTCAGGAAGTCACTGATATTCCAAAGCGCATTAATTCACTGGCCGCTGGAGAACAAGCCCGTGGCCTCCACCATTCATTCATTTACTGAGCCAAAACTGAACCGTCAGATAAAACCGTCACACCTACCGTGGCTTCCCCTCGTCAGGAAGGGCATCCGGTTGATGGCGATGGGCACGGTGCCGTGTTTGTTGTGGAAATGGTGAACGTGATGCGTCGTGCTCAGACTTGACGATACTCTAGCGGAGACCGCTGGGCCCGGGAAGGCGAGCAGTGCCAGGGACAGAACCAGTCGCCATAACCCAGACACGCTGGTCCAGAAGACCCGGGGCGGAGCGACAGCTGGGGCTCGTGGGTAAAGCACTAATCCACTGGACAGAAGCAAAGCCCTGAGGGCGGAAGAGAAAGGGGGTGTGGCCTCCATGCCACGCCTCCTCACGTGACAAAAACAGGAAGACATTTCAGACCAAGCCTGTATCCATGGCTTCTAGATTCCCGCAGCTGGGAAAAACGCCCCAATCATGTGGAACCAAAAAAATCTTGGTTGTTTAGGATCATGAAAACTGCAAACCAAAAAAAATTTTTTAAAGACAATTCCAATTTCCACGATGCAATCCAACGGTCAGGACAACTACCCTTCAAAAACTGCAATAATAATCATCCAAAAATGCCAGGTTAAGCTAACTAATAAACTAAAACTCTATAAACCTCTAGTTAGATCTGCATTGAAACTCAAAACTAAAGAAAAGCCTCAACCAAACTAGAATCCTCCCAAATCTGATGAGTTGATCCTCCAGTTTGCCAAGAGGTTATCCATCGAAAGTCCAGAACACTAGTGCCGAGACACACGGCATCCTGGAAAACTCGGACAGACGGAGGAATCTTGAATTAAAAAACCAAACGAACGGATGCAAAACAGGGAATGAGCTTCCCAAGGGACAAGGTGGTCCAGTCGACAGATTCTTCTATTAGATGATCGAACCTCCAGAGACACTGAGACGTGAGCTGAAATGAGCGACGAACCAAAATAAATCAAGCAGGAGGGACGCCAGCCTCCGGGACGGAAAGAGGAAAACAAGGATCCGGCCGTCTCTTCTCAGCTTCATCACCGAATCCAGCCGCTCCTCTTCCCTACGATCCCCGTCTGTTTCCGCAGGTCTGATTAACTTTATCTCCCTGTCTGGGTAAATCCGTTCTCTCCATCCGTGCTCGGTCCCGGTGTTATGCTGCGGAAAGAGCCGTCTGCTTCAGAGAGAGAAGGTCTCACGCTAATGATACGGACTCTGCAGCATCACGGGCTCCATCCTCTCACTGATCTATCGGGTAGAGACGGCAGTGACGCGGAGAGAGAGAGAGATGTGGCAGTGCTGAAGCTGAGGAGACGCTCCGCTCGTGTGAAAGCACAGCCTGAGACTGAGAGAGAAAGAGCGAGGCAGCTGCAGACAAACACAGAGAGAGAGAGAGAGAGACAGAGGAGGTGGGAGGGAGCGAGAGAGCGAGGGAGGCGCTCAGGGAAACACGCTGGTTACTGGTTTCTACACTCAATGACTAATTCAGTCACAGTAAAACCTGGTGAACCGCGGCTTCACACACACATTCACATTCTCCTCTGGAAACACCCCCGTCATCTCAGGAACTCAAGCGCTGCTCATCAGATGAGCTGAGCTGCTGTCCACAGTCAGACGTCTGGCCCTGATTTAGCGTCTTCAAATGATGAATTTGTAGAATTTGACACCAAAACTAAAAACTTAGGAATATTTTAGATAGGGCTGGGAGATAAAGCTAAAAAATGTATCAACGCTATAATGTTTCATATCGTTCGGTATCGCTAATTATTGACATTTGTATAACCTTTTTTTAAACAAAGAGCAACAGAAAAATATTTTAAATTTAACCACTGTATTTTTAAATTAACCCAATTTATTGAGACAAACAACAAATATTTTTTGTTTTAACAATCACACACAAAATAAAAATTAAACAAATATCTAATTTCTAATGTTTTATATGCAGATTAAATAGGTCTTAAGGAAACTTTTGACATTCCGAGGTCACAGGAGGGCGCAATGAGCAAAATTGCATAAACAATTATGAACAAAACAGCATCATGTATTTATACATAGCTTAATTCAAAAAGCAGAAGCGCCGATCACGCAGACTGCATTTAAAACATATGAGACGCAGTGAAAAGGAATGAACCTCCACAAATTCGTGACGTGTTTTCTAAAAGTTTAAACTGTTCTAACTTTGCATGGCTGCATCTACATCCGTCTAGAAAATGCGCTGAATATGTGTTCTGTGTGAATGGCTTGGTTTGGGTTTTAACCTCTTAAAGATCTTCTCCGCATTGAGCTCCTATATTTCTCTAATATATAACGCAGCAGCGGCGCGTCTCGTGGGCTTGACTAACAAAACATTAAAATGCAACAACGTCACTTACATCATGACCACCGCATGACGCGGTCCACTGATGATGCTGCAAATGTTTTCTAAATTTGGACACTCTCAGTGCTATTCACAAGCTCCTCATCACAGGCAGCACAGCACTCAGCATGTGTTGTGTTTGTGTGTGCTGTCTGCGTCACTCAGAGCACGCGCCTATATCGTCCGCTATATCAAACTGTTTTTCTATCGATATCGAAGAAGGTGTACCGTCGATAAATATCGATACCGTTTTATCGCCCAGGCCTAATTCTAGAACAGCTGAATGCCATTTTAACCATATAATGCCAAATGTACTAGGAACTATGATAGACAGAAAAATTGTTCAACACAGGATTATAAGACTTAACTAAAACTAAAACTAAAACCATAAAAAAGACACTTGCATATAAAATGTGGTACTTACTAAATTATTCAAAACAACAACGAAATGACTACAACTTTAAATCAAATTAAAATGAAAACAAAATGATTAAAAACATTAATATTTGAACATCTAGCCAGGAAAACAGACTCGCTCATGCATTTAGAATCAGTTTGATTCAGTGAATCGTTCAGAGCCATTACTGACTCCCTCACACAAACAGGAGCTCATTTATACGTACGACTAGAAAACCACCCTGGTTACCTCATGACAGCACACGGTTGATTAAAGATATGAACTCGATGATCTGAAGAGCTTCTGAACAACAAGCAATTGTGTGAATCATTTTAGAAACCGACTGCTCTCTCATCGTGTTTCGAGAGAGAACCATCGCCTGAGGAGAAGCTGTGATTCATCACGAAGCAGAGAAGACCGAGCGAGACCGAGCGAGACGACAGATCAGATAAAGCCTCAACGGAGGTGGAGATAAAGACAGATCTTCTGTCACTGAAGACCACGAGTCTGACCAGGGCTGAAGGATCTGGCACGCTTCAGAGGGTGAGGGAGAAGAGTCTGATGTGTCTTCTGACTGATGGAAGCATCAAAGAGAACTCCACGAGACGATGGCTGAAGATGAATCAGAAATCATCAAAGCTCAAAGTTTGGCTGGTTATCATGGGTCAACACCATCTGACTCTCAGACTGATATATTCGCTCTCAAGAGATACAGAGACCTCCGTCCTGTGGGTGAAATATATAAATAACAGACCAGCGCGAGGATACCTTCTGCGCTGACACGTCATTCAACCTTTAAGAAGCTGCTGCTGTGGAACAAGAGATAGTTAGTTAGTTAGTTAGTTAGTTAGTTACTTCATCTTGACCTGCCAACACCAGAAGCCATTCTCGGTTTTAATGGGTGCACGGGAACAAACTCTGTTTTTCAGTAGAAAAAAATCTAATTACATGGTTAATTTATGAAACAAACGCATGGAGCCGCTCAGCTGAAAATAAACATAAAGGTGTAAATATGAAACGGCACAGTGAGCTGTAAAGAGCCGTCATGATGCGAGCGTGTAGGAGGAGCAGAAGTGGGTTCGTTATACACTTCTGATGCAAATGAATCCCACTTACATCCGAATATGACTCCACACGACACCACAGTCACATGATGAGGAGAGAGAGGAGCGGATCCTCATGCTTGAAGGTCTGAGACAGGTCTTCCTGAGCTTCTGTGAGTTCGGTTTGCGTTCGTGCTTGCCGAGAGCTTTTGAAGTGCGTCTGAGGGTCTCGTGTGTGGAAGGCAGACTTTGGTTACACGAGTCGTATCTAATCTTCACCGGATGGGGTCTGGACCTGCTGCCGGTCGCTCACCTGCGTCCCGCCGCAACAAAAGCCAGCGGACACACGGTCGCAGGAGCTAACGTGATTACACACACCTGATCTGAACGGCCTTCTCCTTCCATTACACGCTCCGTGACACACCAGCAGCCCGGCGGAAACACGCTCGCTGCAGCCGCGGAATACTGCAGATCTGAGCGAGACTATCCTAAAATAAACACATCCAGCTTTAACAGCAGCAGGAATTAAATTAATTCATTAAAATTCAAACGTACGATCTTTCATCAATGGAATCGTCTTATATCAGATGGACAGGGTGAAGAAAAATAACGATCCTGACAGACAACTTCCTGCATTTATACATTAAAAATAAAAATATATAAATACGATTTATTTTTATAAATTAGTGTGTCCCCAAAAGAGGGTTTTGCCAGATTTAATCACTTCTGAGAGCAAATTTGTCCCCAAAATATGGTAAGTCAGGCAAACAACACACACACACACACACACACACAATAAAACCAAAGTTAAAAATCATACTTTCTCTCTCTCCACAGCAAAGGTGATTCATTAATGGAGCAGCCTGCAAAAGATGATTATTTTGAAGAAATTATCCTTTCGAATGCCTTCATTTACTAATCACACACTTAAAATGCATCTCATTTATGAGGCCATTTGAAGAAACACAAACAATCATGTCTATTTTCTCCTCAATTGTGTTTCTTAAAACAGACTCATGAAGATGTTTATTAAAGCAGCTCCACATTTAATAATGTTTTCTTGAGCAGTTCAGCTGTTTCTACACTCAGAATACATGGTAAGAAGCACATTGCATCTGTTAATTTATCAGTGCTGTTAGTTCAGTCAACCATCACTAGTACCGGTGCTCATAGTGACCTGATCAAACCTCTGACACTAAGTATTTAACTTCAGTGTGTAACTCAACCTGCAGAATATCAGAGAAACACCGTAGTAACTGCATGGAAACACCCTAACATCCACCCAAAACTCTAACAACTGCATAACACCCTAGCAACCACTCAGAACACCCTAGCAACTGTATGGCAACAACCTATCCCCAAAACTCTTAACAACTGCATAACACCCTAGCAACCACTCAGAACACCCTAGCAACTGCATGGCAACAACCTATGCACCAAAACTCTTAACAACTGCATAACAACGTAACAACTACCCAGAACACCCTAGTAACTACATGGCAACACCCTATCAACCACACACAACTTTAACAACTGCATAACACCCTAGAAACCACCCAGAACACCCCAGGCAACCACATTGCAACACCCTAGCAACCACCCAAAATATTAAACAACTGCATAACACGAAGACCAGCTACCCAGAACACCTAGTAAATGGCATGTAAAACCTATCAACACACACAACGCTAACAACGCATACACCCTAGCAACCACTCAGAAAAACCCTAGCACCTGTATGGCAACAACCTATCCCCAAAACACTTAACAACTGCATAACACCCTAGCAACCACTCAGAACACCCTAGCAACTGTATGGCAACAACCTATCCCCAAAACTCTTAACAACTGCATAACAACGTAACAACTACCCAGAACACCCTAGTAACTACATGGCAACACCCTATCAACCACACACAACTTTAACAACTGCATAACACCCTAGAAACCACCCAGAACAACTTAGCAATGATATAGCAACATGTTACCACCCTAACAACCCCTTATCAATGCCCTAGCAACCACCCAGAACACCCTAGTAACTGCATGGCAACACCCTAGCATCCACACACAACTCTAACAACTGCATAACACCCTAGCAACCACTCAGAACACCCTAGTAACTGCATGGCAACACCCTATCAACCACCCAAAAATCTTAACAACTGCATAACACAGAAGCAGCTACCCAGAACACCCTAGTAACTGCATGGTAACACCCTATCAACCACACACAACTCTAACAACTGCATAACACCCTAGCAACCACTCAGAACACCCTAGTAACTGCATGGCAACACCCTATCAACCACCCAAAAATCTAACAACTGCATAACACCGTAGCAACCACTCAGAACACCCTAGTAACTGCATGGCAACACCCTAGCATCCACACACAACTCTAACAACTGCATAACACCGTAGCAACCACTCAGAACACCCTAGTAACTGCATGGCAACACCCTATCAACCACGGAGCGTGGGAATGTGTGTTCAGACAGATCGACGTGGTTTCACTCCACTGCTCTCTAAAACTCCACGTCTCCTCTCTCTTTCACAGCCCAGTGTGTTTTGCCGCTGGTTCGGGCTTCTGTCGAGATATTAATTGAAGGTTTTACGGCTCTTTCCACATGATCTGCTTCCCTGCGGCGCGTCTGCGTCTCTCACAGCACATCTGTAATTGTCTAACGTTTCCAGACATGAAGTCCAGCTGAAGTTTCTGACCAGTGCTAAAAAAGATCCTGGAGGACGAAGGGAAATATCTCAGCTCAAACTTCAACAAGAGAAAACAAAAACATTTTAATCTCATTTATTAACTTTGATCCTTGAGTGCAAATTACTACTGAGGATTTAATCTCAGTAATTCATCACATCGATTATTTAAATTAAAACCACAATTAACCTCGTTCATCAATACTTGCTAAGAAAAGCTCTGAAATTAAATTAAACAAAGAAATGATCGTAGCACACAATGCTGTGTTAATCAACGATTATAATTTTGAGCAAAAGCTAAAA
>JADLZN010010095.1:142500-170000 GCA_018155175.1 Sinocyclocheilus anophthalmus
CTACACACACTCACTCACACAACACTCACACACTCACTCACTCACTCATTCACTCACTCACTCACTCACTGACACACTCACTCACTCACTCACACAACTCACACTCACTCACACGCTCACTCACTCACACACACAAAACACACTCACTCCACCAGTACACACTACTCACACACTCACACACACACACTCCTAGTTCACTCACACACGCCTCAACACCTCACACCATCCTTAGTTCACTCACCACACACTCACACACTCACTATTATCAAACACTCATCACTCCCGATCACATCACTCACACACACACCCCCACATCTACGACACTCCCTCACACACACCACATTTCACACTCCTCACACACACACACTCACTCACACCCACACACACTCACTCACTTTTCATCCTCTCACACACTCACTCCACTCCTCACTCCGTCACTCCACACCACTACACACACCACACTCACATCACACCACCCACACTCACTCACACCACTACACCCTGCGTCGGGACACATATACACACTCACACACACATATACACACTCACACATACTCACATACATACACACACTCACTCACACACACCACACACTCACTCACACACACACTCCAACACACACTCACACACACATCCTACCCCACACGCCACTCACATCACTCACAACACACAGCACACACACACACACCACACTCACTCACACACACACTCACACCTCCCTCACTCACACACCACTCACACATACCACTCACCCCCTCTCTGCATTTCTCTCTCTCTCACACACACACACTCCACACACACACACACACACCCACACACACCATCAGAACATCACACACACACACACACACCACACATCACATTCACACACACACACACAAACACACACAATCACACACACACACACTCCACACCACTCACACAAACCACACACACTCACTCACACACACTCACCACACACACTCACCCACTCTCACTCACACACTCACTCACACTCACCCACCCTCACTCACTCACTCACTCACACCATCACTCACTCACTCACTCCTCACTCACACACACACACAAGACTCACGACCACTCACTCTACACACTCACTCACTCACCTCACACTCCCTCACTCCCACACACACACACACTCACTCACTACTCACACTCACTCACACCACACACTCACTCACTCACACACACTCACACACACACATTCACCTGCTGTCTCTCACTCACACACACACTCACACCCTCCCTCACACACTCACTCACTCACTCCACTCCTCACTCCTCACACACACACACACACACACACACCCACTCACTCACACACACTCACACACTCCCTCACACACACACACTCACTCACAACACACACTCACACACTCCCACACTCACACACACACACACTTAAATCCACTCACCCCACCCGACATGTGCCCTACTCACTCACACCACCACACACTCACTCCACACTCACTCACCACTCACCACACCCCGTCAGCAATCACACACACTCACACACGCTCACTCACACACAACACACGCTCACTCACACACAACACACACTCACTCACACACTCACTCACACACCCACTCACACACACACACCATCACTCACTCTACTCAAACACACCCACACACACATTCTCTCACACACACTTTCTCTCTCACACACACACTCACACACCCTCACTCACACACACACACTCACACACCACTCACCACACTCACATCCTCACATCACTCACTCACTCACACACAACACACACTCACTCACACACACACACTCAATCACTCACTCACTCACACTCTCTCTCATTCACACTCACTCACTCACACTTACTCACTCACTCACACTCACACACTCCCACACTCACACACTCACACACCACTCACACAGCTCACACTCACACACACACACACACTCACGCACACACACTCACCCCACTCACTCACACACACACACACTCACACACATTCTCTCTCTCTCTCACACACACACATCATATACACACACACACCACACACACACACAGCACACTACACTCACACACCCACTCACACACTCACTCACACACACATACACAATCACTCACTCACACACACTCAATCACCCTCCCTCACACACTTCACCTCACTTCACTCACAACACACTCACACACACACTCACACACCACACCCCCACACTCACACCCCCACTCCACTCACAACACTCCCTTCCGCACATCACACACCACACTCACCACACCTCACTTCACTCACTTCACTCACCACACACACACAACACTCACTCACCACACCACCACACACTCACTCACCGTCACCTCACTCACACACTCCCTCACTCACTCACACACACACTCACTCACTCACACACTCACTCACTCCCTCACTCCCACACACACACACACCGCACTCCTCACACACTCACAGCACCACCACACCCCTCACACACACTCACAACACATCTCTCTCTCCCACACACTCACACACTCACTCACACACTCACTCAAACACACACACACACTCACACACACCACACACTCACTCACACACACACACAACACACGCTCACTCACACACAACACACTCACTCACACACCACACACACACTCAACTCACTCACACACTCACATCACTCACTCACACACACACACACACAACACACACACACGCACTCACACAACACACACACTCACTCACACTCACTCACACACTCACTCACACACTCACACACACCCACACACTCACTCACACACACTCACACACTCACTCATTCACTCACTCATTCATTCACTCACTCATTCTTTCACTCACTCACTCACTCACTCACAACACACACACACACTCACACACTCACTTCACACACTCACTCACTCACTTCACTCACTCACACACACAACACACACTCACTCACTCACCACACACTCACCTCACTCACTCACCACACCAGCACCCACACACACCACTCACACACACCTCACACACTCACTCTCACTCACCCCCTACACTCACTCACTCACTCACACACTCTCATTCACTCACACACACTCTCATTCACTCACTCACTCTCATTCACTCACTCACTCACTTACACACACCACTCACTCACACACACACACACCCACTCACAAACAAACAAACTCACTCACAAACACACTCACTCACACACACACACCCTCACTCACCCACACACACACACACTCAACACACTCCACTCACCACACGCACTCACCTCCTCACTCACACACACACACCCCACACACTCACTCACACACACACACTCCTCACACTCACACCCACACCACACTCACTCCCTCCCTAACACAACTCACTCACTCACTCACACCACACACTCACTCACACACACACACAAACACTCACTCACTCACTCACACACAAAACACACACACACACCTCACTCACAACACTCACTCACCCCCACTCTACACACCCCCTCAACACCACACACACACACACTCAATCACAAGCACTCACACACGCACTCACTCACAATTCACATCACACACACTCACACACTCCCACACATCCCTCACTCCCACACACACCACTCACTCCCCCCCATCTCCTCACATCACACACCACTCCACTCACACACTCAGCACCTCACTCACACACTCACCTCACACTCCCCTCACACACACCGCCACTCACACACATCACCACTCACTCACAACACCTCACTTCACCTCACTCACACACACCCTCACACACTCACTCACTCACACACACACACTCACTCACTCACTCACTCACACACACACACCACTCACTCACACACTCACACACTCACACACTCACTCACTCACACACACACCCTCTCACACACACTCACACACACACGACTCACACCGTCACACCCTACCTCACTATCCACACCAACTCAAACACTGCACTCACTTCACGTTCCACCCACATGGCCTCACTCAATCACTCACTCACTCACACACACTCACGCACAGACACTCACTCACACACAGTCACGCACAGACACTCACTCACACACAGTCACGCACAGACACTCACTCACACACACTCACTCACAAACACACACACACAAACAATCCTCACTCACACACACACATTCTCTCTCTCTCTCACACACTCACTCACACACTCACACACACTCACTCTCTCTCACACACACACACACACACTCACTCACTCACACACACTCACTCACACACTCACACACTCACTCACACACTCACACACACTCAACTCACACTCACACACACACACACACACAAACACACACTCACACAAACCCTCACTCACTGCTAGTCATACGCCTGAGAAAGTGTTAAACTGGCTGGTAAAGCTGTAAGAGAAACGATCAAAACTAGATTCCCTGATGAAAATATTCAAACGAAGTCGGGCTGGGCGACATGGCCAAAAATATATATCTTTCCATATAATATGAAATCAGTATTTGTCATGATATTCATTTAGCATTAATGGGGAAGGAAATGTTTTCCACATGTTTGTTAGACCTTGAGAATGAATGTGAACAGATCTCCACAGTAAGAAAGCTTTTAATTTACAGCCCCATTACACACTCACTCACTCCACACACACACTCCCTCCCACCACTCACTCACACACACCACTCACACACATCACACACTGCCTCACACCTCCCTCACGCACACTTTCCCACCTCCCCCCAAACCCCAAAACCCCATCACCACTCACTTCACACCACTCACGCACTCACACAGGCACACGCACTCTCACTCGCACACACACACACGCACACTCACTCACTCACCATGCATCACAGTCCCTCACTCCCTCCTCACACACTCCTCCCCACATCACACACTCACACCACTCCTCACTCACACACACACACCACCCCACACTCACTACAACAACACACACACACACACACACACACACTCACTCACTCACACACACACACACACACAGTCATGATGAACACACACGCGCGCTCACTCACTCACATTCACACACACACACACACACACCACTCACTCACACACTCACGCAACTCACACACACACCTCACTCACGAAACACAACTCCACATCACTCACCCAGCCCGCACACTCACACAAACCACGCTCACCGCACTCACTCACTCACACACTCACTCACACACTCACACCACACACTCACACACACACACACACACACACTCACACACTCACTCACACACATACACACCCCCTCACTCCACACACACACGTCACTACACACCCTCACTCACCTCACTACCACTCACTCACTCACCCAACACACTCCCTCAACACCCTCACACACACACCACTCCCTCTCTCTCACACACACAACACACACTCACACAAACGCTCAACACTCACTCACTCACACACACACAAACACTCACTCACACACACCACGCACTCACTCACTCACAACACACTCACTCACACACACACTCACTCACACACTCACACACACACACTCACTCACACACTCACACGCACTCACACACACACACGCAAACTCACACACACACACACTCATATGCACACACACACACACGTTCACTCTCACTCACTCACACACACACATCACTCACACACTCACACACTCACTCACCCACACACACTCACCCACACACACTCACTCACTCACACTCACTCACTCACTCACTCAGTCTCTCACACACACACTCTTTCACTCACTCTCTCTCACACACACACCACACACGCACTCAACACTCACTCACTCACACACCTCACTCTCACCCTCCCGCACTCACCCACAATCACCTCACACACACTCACAGCACCCACCACACACCTCACTCACACACTCACTCACTGCTAGTCAGACTCCTGAAGAAAGTGTTAAACTGGCTGGTAAAGCTGTAAGAGAAACGATCAAAACTAGATTCCCTGATGAAAATATTCAAACGAAGTCGGGCTGGGCGACATGGCCAAAAATATATATCTTTCCATATAATATGAAATCAGTATTTGTCATGATATTCATTTAGCATTAATGGGGAAGGAAATGTTTTCCACATGTTTGTTAGACCTTGAATGTACTGTTAACAGATCTTCCACAGTAAAAAGCTTTTAAAATTTACAGCCCCATTATAAACACTCATCCTCACCACACACTCCTCACACATCTCACTCACTCACACACACCTCACTCACTCACTCACACTCTCACTCACACACACATACACACACTCACTCACACACAACTCACTCACACACTCACAACACTTCCCTCACACACTCACTCACTCACACACTCACACACTCACTCACGCACACACACCCACGTTCACTCACTCCCTCCTCACCACACACTCCCGTCCACACAACTCACACACTCCACATCACTCACTCACACAACACCCACTCACTCCCACCTCACTCACCCACACTCACACACATCCCATCACCCACTCACGTCACTCACACCTCCTCACACACTTCACTACTCACTTCACTCCTCACCATCACCACCACACACACCACCGCACTCACACTCACTCACTCACTCACACCCACACACTCACTCACACACACTCACACATACACACACACTCACTCACACAAACACTCACTCACTATAGCACTTCACATCACGCCATCACACACGCCCTCACACACTCACACACTCACCCAACACTCACATCACACACACAACACTCACTCACACACCACCTCACTCCACACTCACCACTCACTCAACACGCACACACTCACATCACAGCACACACTCCCTCCCCAACACACTCCGCACTTCACAGCACACTCACTCACCACACACACCCACACACACTCACCTCTCTCACACACACCACCCACACACTCACTCACACACTCACTCACGCTCACACACACACACACACTCTCTCTTTCTCTCTTTCTCTCTCTCTCTCTCCCACACACACTCACTCACACACACTCACTCAAACACACACTCACACACACAAACACACTCACTCCACACTCACCCACACACTCCGCCAACCACACTCACTCACACACACACACTCAATCTCTCACTCACTCTCTCACACACACTCTCCCACACTCACTCACACACTCACACACTCACTCACACGCTCACACACTCACTCACACACACACACTCACACTCTCTCTTTCTCTCTCACACACGCACACACACTCACTCTCTCACACACAAACACAAACACAAACACACACACACACACAAACACTCACACACACGCACTCACTCACACTCACACACACACACCACTCACACACACACACTCCACACCACTCACACCACTCACACCTCACTCTCTGCTATCGACTCCTGAGAAAGTGTTAAACGGCTGGTAAAGTCTGTAAGAAGCACGATCCAACACTAATTCCCTGATGAAATATTCAAACGAAGTCGGGCGGACGACACTGGCCAAAAATATATAATCTTTCATATATTGAAAAAAATCAGTACTTTTCATGCTATTCTTTTACCATTAATGGGGAAGGAAATGCTTTTTGTTTGTTAGACCTTGAGAATGAATGTGAACAGATCTCCACAGTAAGAAAGCTTTTAATTTACAGCCCCATTACATCGGTTTTATTTCCCCCAAATTCTGTTTATTTCTTCTGGATTCTGTGTTTTATGATTGATCATCAAAAGGGTGAAGGTATAATTATAATAGCACGTCATATTGGTTATGATTATGATAGTATTACTTGGAGTATGCTTTTCTTACCAAGAGTAATCTATTTCTATCACAATTCGGTCCAAGTTGAACTGGCCTCTTATTGGCTGGTTGTGGTGAAGATCTGTGTTTCGGTGTGTGTTTTTCTGCTGAAGTGACTCTCAGAGCAGCTCTGGAAGGATCTGGTTATAGACACTCGCTGTTTATTATTACATTATTCATTTTTCACGCATTTCCCTGAAATAACTTACTACCTAAACCAGGTCCTGTAGATGAAACTATAGTGCTTTCCAAACAATGACCATTCTGTCATCATTTACTCGCTCGCACATCATGTTTGAGCTTCTGCGTTTATTAAATGTGAGGCTCTGAGTCACACAGACAGAGAGATCTGCGTTTGTTTGCAGGATTATTGATCTTGTCCTTCATCCAAAGCGGCGAGGCCTGAGTGCTAACGTTAGTGAGTGTGAGGTAGAAACCAGGCAGATGGTGTGTGTTCGTCTACAACTTTTGATTACAGTCGAGTGCTAACAACACCCTAAACAAATATCTGATTCACATCGCTCCTCACGGATCAGACCAGCAGCTGCAGACACTATTAGCCGACAGAAACACATGCATCGCCATATACGGCTTTCACAATAACATTCAGCAGCACGACTGTGTTCAACATTGATAATAATCAGAAATATTTCTTGAGCAGCAGATCAGCATATTAAACTGATTTCTGAAGATTATGTGACATTGAAGACTGGAGGAATGATGCTGAAAATA
The DNA here is from genome assembly GCA_018155175.1 of Sinocyclocheilus anophthalmus. NCBI lineage: Eukaryota > Metazoa > Chordata > Actinopteri > Cypriniformes > Cyprinidae > Sinocyclocheilus > Sinocyclocheilus anophthalmus. Next base: position 150,938 of record JADLZN010010095.1, read on the forward strand.
CAGCTGCGCATCACAGAAATACATTACAGTTTAACAGATATTCACAGAGAAAACAGATATTTTACACTGTAATTATATTTCACTGTTTTACTGTATTTTTGATCAAATAAATGCACCCTTGATGAGCAGAAGAGACTTCTTTCAGAAACATTAATAAATCATAATTTTTCCAAACTTTTTTTTCATGTATGTCTCTCTTCTTTTTTTTGTTGCTTTGGCAACTAGCTGAAATAAAGCTTTTTACATAATATTTTGTATATTTAATTGTTCTGTATATTTTATATAATATGTATATTTTATTATTTCTCATTTTTTTATGTTTTAATTTTCGCTTAACTATAAAAACCTGCACAAATGATTTTTATTTATCAATTTTGAATCAACAGTCTACACATATTTTAAATACAACACACACTACATAAAGGAAATACAATATTTCTCAAATAAAAAATGAAAATCATGCAGTAATGCAAAATATGCCACAGCTAAATTTAATATTATTATTAATTATTTACAGTTTAATTAAAACTAGAGATAATTATAAAAGAAGTACATATACAAGTGCATTATTTTAGCTATTATACAGATTTGAGATTTTGTTATGTAATTCTTTATCACACTCTCTCTCACACATTGAGGACCTCAATTTAGGTCCCCACCATGAAATTAGTCCCCATGAGTCTGTGTGTAGTCAAATTTAAGTCCCCACCAGGATATATAAAACAGTACACACACACACACACACACAAAAGCAGGCAACTCCGCCCACTCACACACTCAAGCACGCACACTCACATTAACCTCACACCATTCACACTCGCACACTCACACTCAACACACTAACCTTCCCCTCGCACACCACACAGCTTCACTCACAACCTACACTCACAACGCTCACAACTAACACGCTTTCCCCCACTCACAAACACGCACACGCACAACGCTCACTACAAACACAACTCGCACACCACACCTCACACCTGCACTTCGGCACGCTCACACACACCCCACACCCTCCACATTCTCACTCGCACTCGCACACACACACTCGCACACACACACACACTCACTCTCAATCTCACTCTCACTCTCACTCTCACTCACACTCACACTCACACTCCCACACTCACACACTCAATCACACACACACCCCCCACACATCACCCACACCCACACACACACACATAACACTCACTCACTCACTCGCCACTCACACACACACACCTCACACACACTCACACACACAGAGAGTCCCTCATTGCGATGTTAGTGAACGGCTGCATGAGTTTGATGAGCTGACCGCCGGTAATCTCAGGTAAATTTCACGTCATCTCCTGACTCTCAAACGGCGTCCAGTCGATCTGTCGCTAGCACTGAGCTGAATCACACATTCATTACCGTCAGCAGCACGTGAACTCATCCATCATTACACCGCTGACACACGCCAACCTCAGAGCTCACGCTCAACTAGTCTAATTAACTAGTACTGATCAGCCGCAGGTCTCCAGCAGTGTCACAGATCATCTATCTATGCTTTTTATAAACGTCACACTTTACATCAACAGTCAACATGAGCTGTTAGCTGCTGCACAAACACTGATCTCTCATTCAGGACATGCAGATCTGCTGCAGGCTTCCTTTGAAGGAGCTTGGAACCCCCGGCATCGGCCTGCTAAACAGAGACTGGATACTTCCTCTCTCACACACACACACACACACACATTTATGCTGCAGGCAGAGGGCAAACATTCAGAACGAAACACACACATTCACTGCAGCGCTGCATCTGCTCACGCCATCTTATTAACACTAGTGCTGCAACTCCCCCCCCCCCCCAAAATTGTGTGTGACTCAGTCTTCAGGTCGTTTGGACCAGAGCATCTAGGCAACACGAGCACTAGAACATCCTGAAGTAAGTAAGTAAACATTTATTTACAGTATATAGCACCTTTCAAAACAAAGTTACAAAGTGCTTTACAATAAAAAGATCAGTACAGTAACAAAATACACAAAATACCATCAAAATTAAGAAAAAGCAATACGATAAAAATGAGTCTTAAGAAGAGACTTAAAAGAGGATACAGTAGGAGCCTGCCTAATATCCCCAGGCAGGGAGTTCCACAGCTCAGGCGCACGGATAGCAAAAGCACAGTCACCTTTGGTAACAAGTCGAGATTTTGGAGCCATTAATAGGGCCCTACCGGAGGATCTCAAGCAGCGATCAGGCTCATTAGGAATTAATAAATCACAAATATAGGCAGGAGCCTGACCATTCAAGCAACAAAATCTTAAAATCAATTCTAAAAGCAAGAATCAGTGTAATGTGGTCACTTTTCTTAGTACGTGTTAAAAGCCTAGCGGCAGCATTTTGCATCAGCTGCAATCTTTGGAGATTTCTCTTGCTAATACCAGAATAAAGTGCATTACAATAATCAAGTCTGAAAGAAATAAAAAGCATGAATGACCTTTTCCAAATCTGCCAAAGAAAGGAATGACTTTATCTTCGTTGGTTGCCTCTGTTGTGCAAAACAAGACTGCACCACTTTAGTCACCTGAACATCAAAGGACAGCTCTGAGTCAAAAACTACACCTAAGTTGCGAGCCACTTTTCAAACATTATTAGATAAGGCACCAAGACTAGAGGAGAGATTATTAATACCACCACTACTGGGGACGCATGGGGTAATTATAAGCACTTCTGACTTGGAGTCATTCAACTGCAGAACATTTTTCGACATCCAATTTTTGATTTAGATGAAGCATGACATAATATGGGATGTCTCAATAATACCAGGCTTTACCGGGACATACAATTGCGTATCATCTGCATAGCAGTGGAACTCAATGTCATAACTGCGCATAATTTAACCCAGGGGTAACATGTAGATAGTAAACAGAAGGGGACCCAAAATAGATCCCTGAGGGACCCCACAAAATAAAGGAGCACGAGAAGAGGAGGCATCTCCAAGCACTACGGAAAAAGACCTATTCGACAAATAATAAATAAACCAATCCAGAGCTACATCTCTGATACCAACATAAGTTTTTAAACGGTTGATCAAGACATTATGGTCCACTGTGTCAAAGCTGAGCTAAGATCAAGAAGGATTCAAACGGAGTACAAGCCCGCATCGGCTGCAAGCAGTAGGTCATTAGCAGCCTTTAACCAGAGCAGTTTCAGTGCTATGTCGGGAGCGGAGACCAGACTGAAATAGAAAATATTTTGCAACATTATAAGTGTCACTCTTCATCAATTGAATGCATCCTTAATGAATACAAGTATGAGGAAAAGAAAAGAAAGAAAAAACTAAAAATAATAAAGTAACTCAAGAAAGAGCCATAGTCTTTGCACACTATGATACAGCTCATATTTATAACTCTATTATCGTCATTCGAGAGCAGCAAAGATTGAGCTGAACTAAACTGAACTCATCAAACTAGAGTGAGATCTCGCTAAAGCAGCTGGAGTCTGATTCTGTGGGATTGATCGTGATTCTCTGATGAAGCTGTCATGTAAAGCTAATATTCACATGAACTCAGGCGACAGAGAGAGATCGAGGAGATCATTCTGAGCTGAAGGACTGAAGGATGAAGAAGCGCTCGGAGCGTCTCTCTGGGGTCATTGAGGAAAGTCTAGAGACTGACCTCTTCAGCTCCTAATGCGTCTCTTTTCACAAACACTACCACCATGACATTGACTGTCATTCCTTGTGAGCTGAAAATTATTGTGATTACTTTCTTACTTTTATTTACGTCTCTGCTCTCAAAATCATGTAGGTATAAATGTATGTGTTGCACTGGATGTAATAAATGAATGTGATAATATTAGTCAGTCATACAGAAATGAAACCGTAACAATGAAATAGTTGTTTCATTTCTGTATGACTGACACATACAGTATGCATCATATTACGTATAAGAGCATCAGTATGCATCATATTACGTATTAAAAGTATGTGATCCAAATGCATGGACATTTTATATGCAAATCAAATACACACATTTTAATCTTAGGCCTAAATATGATGAACGCAGCTGACAAATAACCTCTCGACTGAGAGACAGCAGCATCACTAAGAGAAACTAACTCTCACCCATCTGAAGGTGGTTAGCTGGTCAGACTGCTGTGAGCTGATGGGTTTCCAACAGAAGTGCCTAGAACCTTCTAAAACCAGCAAAGCAGACTCCTCTCTGGATCTCGTCTGGAGCTTTAATTGTTCATCTGCAGCTGATCTGGATTCATCAGCGGAGAACAGACCGGCCTTTAACAATCCCGCTCAGCTGAGACCGGCTCTCAGATTTCTGCTCTAATCAGATGGCCATTGTGTGCCGGGAAACCCGATGCAGGAATATAAACGAGTGCCTGAGAGACGAGCGAACACAAATCTACAGGACAGCTGTGTGTTCTACAGGACAGCGGGATGTAATCTGTGTGAAGCGCTGCACTTTACTGCTGTTTTCTGCATGTGTCGCTGCTGTGGGGTGTGACGAGTGCTGCTCCGCTTGTGCTTGTGCACACACAATAACAAGCACCGAGCAAACAACTGGTCCGGTTATTAATAAATCCCACTCAAATGATGAACAACATCAGCATCTGAGAGATGCTTCAGTGACTCTGACAAACATTCCATTTCAAAGGAGCGTATAAATGCTTTCAGTGGACATGCATCACTGTCTCTGGTTCACATGACAGACCTCCATACATTCTATTCTCAATTCAGTTCAGTTCAGACGGCTAAACTGGCCTGACAAAAGCATGTTGTATTGCCAAATCATTAAAACAGAGTTTAGAACAACTGAACAATCGAAATAGGATTTGAGCAAGCAATATGGAGCAGTTTATTGAAACTTTAGACAAAACATGGTTTGTGTTTTGCATCATATTTGATGCATCAGGCTTTAATGGCTCATATAGTGAGAATATGGAGTTCAAACTCAAAACTGAGCAAAAAATCAATGAGAACTTTAGTGTGAGTGAGTGAGTGAGTGAGCTTGTGTGTGTGAGTGTGTGTGTGTGAGTGAGTGAGTGTGTGTGTGTGTGTGTGTGTGTGTGTGTGTGTGAGTGAGTGAGTGAGTGAGTGTGAGAGTGTGTGTGAGTGAGTGGGTGAGTGTGTGTGAATGTGTGAGTGAGTGTGTGTGTGTGTGTGTGTGTGTGTGTGTGTGTGAGTGAGTGAGTGAGTGAGTGTGAGAGTGTGTGTGTGTGTGTGTGTGTGTGTGTGTGTGTGTGTGTGTGTGTGTGTGTGTGAGTGAGTGAGTGAGTGAGTGTGAGAGTGTGTGTGTGTGTGTGTGTGAGTGTGTGTGTGTGTGTGTGTGTGTGTGGTGTGTGGTGTGTGAGTGATTGCGTGAGTGAGTGTGAGAGTGGTGTTGAGTATGAGTGGGGGGGTGGAGGGGGGTTTGGGGTGGTGTGTGAGTGTGTGTGAGTGGTGAGTGATGGAGTGTGAGAGTGTGTGTGAGTGAGTGGTGAGTGGGTGTGTGTGTGTGTGTGTGTGTGTGTGTGTGTGTGTGAGTGAGTGAGTGAGTGTGTGTGTGTGTGTGTGTGTGTGTGTGTGTGTGTGTGTGTGTGTGTGTGTGTGTGTGTGTGTGTGTGTGAGTGAGTGAGTGAGTGAGTGAATGAGTGTGTTATTTGTTTGTGTGTGTGTTCCTGCTAGCTCAACGCTCTAGAACCTCACATACGGGTTCTGTCTCCATGTTTAATCTGACTCCAGAGCCTCATTTCCATCAGAATCTCAGCGGGAGCAGCAAAAGCACACGTGTCGCTTATCAAGTCATTTCCCACAAAAACACAGGCTGTTTTCAGAAACGCTGCGGGCAACACAAATACTTCCAATACTCTGGTAAACATGCATTAGGCTGAGCGCATCATTAACAAGCGTCCTCCCACATCAACACACGGGATCTAGAGCTGGGGAATTTCTGGCCTTCACTGCCGCATCTAATAGCGTTTGGCGCTAACGAACCTCTGCAGCGTGTCTGTGGTCACGAAGATAAAGTAAAAGTCTGGATGAAATGAAGAAAACTAGCCGTTATCAGAAGCTAATGACCTCTCGGGGTGTCCGAGGTTCGTCAGAAATCATCTGAGCGACTGACGTCTGCCACGTGACCACAACAAGACAATTAAAGCAGCGCCTTCATGAACTCGTTCACGGCCGCTGGAACTAATTATGACTTCAATATCTAAACGGCTGAAGGCAAGCGAGAGATTAGCGCTGAGTCTATGCGAGATCTTAAAGTCTCTGAGCAGATTAAGACTGGATTCAGCGGCGTCCATTAGCCCAGACGAGATGGAAACGGGCCTCGGATCAATGTGCGGAAGACAGCTACGGATTGATTTCAGCAGCCTGATGCTGTTACAGTGCCAAGAGTGTGTGTAAAAATCCATAGTGCGCAGCCCCTCCACAGCCTGAAATCCATTTGGGAGATTCGCATCGATCCCTGCTCTGCTCCAGCTTCCTGTCAGCGGCTCTCCAGAGGAAACCTTAATGGAGCGGCAGGACAGAAGATCCAGGGAAAGTTACAGTCTCCAGTCAAGCTTCGGGATTCAAACAAATGTGTTTCTAAAGCTCTGAGCGCTCACGGACGTTTAATTCAAAAGGAAGGGACACTGTCGTTGTCCCTGCGGACTGAAAGCAGTTTGGTCAAGAATGCGGGTATGGCTAAATATTTTTTTACATTTATGCACTTGCCAGATGCTTTATTCCAAACCAACTCGCATTGCATTCAAGCTACACATCTGATCAGTTCATGCACTCGCTGAGAATCAAACCCATGACCTTGCCATTGCCAAACTTCTTGAGCTTTGAGCTCCATGAAAGTTTAGACCCATTTAGACCAGCTAATGACTGTAAAAGATCCATTTCTTTTATATTTACATTTATGCATTTGGCAGATGCTTTTATCCAAAGCAACTGCATTGCATTCAAGCTACTGTACACATTTGATCAATGGACACTTTCGCTGGGAATCGAACCCATGACCTTGGCATTGCCAGAGTCACACTCTACTGATTGATTTACAGGAATCTACAGGAGCTGGTCTCATCTGGTCTTTCCAGCAGAGAAAATGAGAGATTGATTGAAGAGCTGAAAGCAGTGGCAGAAGTGAGTGGCGTTTCTCTGGGATAGGGTTTATTCCCTCTGTTAGCAGAAGAGATATAAAGCACGCCTCATCAGCCATGGCTTTAATTACGGGAGTGAAAGTGAAGGGCATGTGCGCCGCGGGCTGCCAGATCTGTCCTCGCGGCCTCTGAGCGGGCGACCGCGTCTCATCCAGTAATTACACACAGTAAAACCATTCCTCAGAACGATCGCTAACCCACAAACCCCCTCATGAACACTGCTGTCTAAAAGAGTATCAGTCTGAACAGGGAACATTCTGTGGGAAGAATTATCATCGCCTGATTTTAGTCAAACCACGAGAACAGAAATAAACTGCCGTGTTTGTGGTTTGGGTTTGATGAGGACTCTGAGCTCTTTACCCAAACCCTGTAACGGAAGAAAACCTTTCGTTCTGATTTTTAACTTGAGGGGTTTGCTGATTCTTACGCTTCCTTCACATCAGAATGACCTTAACTAATTTAAGGAAGGTATGGCATTTCACCAAAAAATGAAAATTTGCTTAAAATGTGCTCACTCTCAGGCCATCTGAGATTAGGATTTGTTTCTTCATCAGGTTTGGAGAAATGTAGCACTGCATCAGTGTCTCAGCAATGGATGCTCTGCAGTGAATGGGTGCCGTCAGAATGAGAGTCCAAACAACATTTTTAACTTGTGGCATAATCCATAATAACTCTTCCTCCAGTGAAAAAGTGCATCTGCTGTTGTCTCTCGCATCAGAATCCAGCCACATATGTGTTTAGAGCTGTTTAAACGCTGCTTGATCTGTGCAGATTTCTCTCCTGATTCACACCAGAACACTTTTTCACTGGAGGAAGCGTTATTATGGATTATGGACTCTATCTATTTTAGTCAAAAAGCGTCTTAATGCTGGATTAGTTTCATCTTTTGTCTTCTCCAGATGTTAACTGATGGACTGGAGTGCTGTGGATTACTTGTGATGTTTTTATCAGCTCTCATTCTGACGGCACCCATTCACTGCAGAGCATCCATTGCTGAGACACTGATGCAGTGCTACATTTCTACAAACCTGATGAAAGACACAAACTCATCCTGATCTCAGAACTAGAACAAATGGGTATCGCTGATTGCCCTTCTTTCCTCAAAAATAAGACGAGCCTAGAGCACTTTCATTTTTAAAAATATCAAAGTGAGCACATTTACAGCTCATTCATGAAACTGCCCAACATGTCCATGTTATTCCTATCAAAATCACTTGAAGGCACATTATTTCTGTTCTCACATCTAGCAGCGTTCTCCTCTCGGGCTCATGGGAGCTTTTGGTCTGATTTGCCCTCCGAGGACAGATTTCATCTGGAGATGTCGTTGAGTCTCCGTCGCAGGAGGACATAATGAGCCAATGAGATCTGGCTCTGTCTCGCTGAGGTCAGCTAAAGGTTGATCCGGAGCGCCGCACAGCTTCATGCCTCATGAATTAAACCCTTCATCAAGACGCGGACTCCTCACCATCATCCCATATTCAGAGCGCGAGCTCTCTACGCTCATTATTAATGTGAAGTCAAAGGCTTGAAAGAAAGAGAAGAAGAAAAGAACTTCAGAAAGAGCAACTTGTGCTGCTGTGACGAGGAGCTTCTCCCTGACGCTCTACTGTCAAATCTATATTACAGCAATATTCCAACTGGGTCCTTAAGCAGTATTTTGTTGATTTGCAGTCAAATTTTCCAAACATCCTTATAAGTATGAATTGGCGGATAAAACTAATTACAAGATGAAACAAGTATTTATGCAGACAATTAAGACTGCGTATTATTAAGACTTGCTTTCAGAGAATAGGTGTTGAAATATTTTTTTTCCCAAACCTACCGGCAAGAATAATTTGATAAATCTTGTTTTAATTAAGAATGTTTAGATATTTTGACTTGGAGACGAGACAGAAACACTGAAGAAGAAAAATATTGTAAATTATTGTTTGTATAAGAAGGGTTGCTTTAGTATAAACTAAAACTAAAAACATACAAATTTAATTATTTACTTATTAAAAATAAATAACGTACAAATATATATATAATAACTTAGCTTATTTAATCTCCGCAGGGTAATCGCAGAAAAGATTTCTCATTTTTTCTTTAGTGTATACGAAAACTTAATCAAATTAAATAAAAACATATGACACAGATTTACAAAAAATAAAATCAAAAATTAAAAATAAATAAATAATAAATATGACAAAAACACAAATAACAAGCCAAAACGAAATAAAAACGACACTAAACTGAACAGAACTTGATCACGTCAAGGACGAGTGCGACATGACTAAACAGAACTAAAGCTTTAAATAAGCGTAAAATTAATACCGAAAATAAACAAGAAAGCAGTCACAAAAAAATAAATAAATAAATACACAGTGGCAGCCGGTGGAGAATGTTCTAGGAAGGGTGCCACGTCCAACAGTTTTAGCACATATGATTTATTCCTGTATAACTGAAGAAAAAATAATAAGACTTGAAACATTTTAAATAACGATCACTATTTTTCAACCAAAGGTTTCAAGCTTACATTTGCTGATGACGTCACACAAACTATATTTAATATTTCAAGAGGGTCAATTTTAAAAAAATATCTTCAAAGTACCGTGGGCATAGGAAGTGTGGTTCGGGATCTCTGGCCCTACGAAGTTCAGCTCTGGCGTAGTCTAGTCAAAAGTCGTGTGAGGTAACACAAATTCTCCTAAGAACCATTTGTTTAGAGCTAGTCTCTGTACTACCACTATCATGCTGCTAGAACCCTCTGACGTTCATATTGTATCGGATCATTCTAGAGTATGATTAACAGATCGCAAATCACTGAGGAATAAAAGCATCTACACAATTCTGTACTTCGTCGTGGCATATGCCGATCTAGGCGAGCTCCTTCATGACATCAGTGAACAGTTCCTCTGTCAGAGCGAGTGCTGCTGATGCCCATATGCATATGAACACCACTGACTGCAGCAAACTCCTATAATAACAGGCTTCTTCAGCGAGTGTCCGTTAGAAAACACACTGAAGTTAAAGACAAAACGCACCAGATCAAGAAACAGCAGTAATGGAGTGGAGGCTGACTGACACACACTCTGACCAATAGCAGGCCACATCAGGTCTGACTGACAGGAGACTTTAATATGATAATACTGGATGTCTTCCAGTGTTCGTGTGATAAAGGAAGTAAAACCTTTGTGGCGTTGAACAGAAGGCTGACACTGAGCGTGTGCAGACGTCAGTAATGCTTCATGAGTGATGAGTCAGCTGCGGACACAATCCAGCTCTCTGAATGAATATTTAGCGGCGTCAGGGTTCGATTCCACCACCTCAAGGACGAGTGCGACGTGACTCAAGCGCACAAACGCTGACACTCTGCTGCACACTCATCTCCAGAGCTCACATTCTCACGGTGGGTTTGAGAGTGAGACTGCTGCAGCGTTCGGCTCGGTTTTCCTTCAAGCAGACGCCACTTCAGACTGATGTAGACCAATCAGCAGCCATCCACAGAGACCAGCGCCGCTTGATCTCGGCTGAAAATACACCCGTGATCCAGTCAATCTGGAGGAAAATGACTTTAGAAAGAAGGCAGCATCATGAAAACGTGAAAAGGGCTTTTTCCCATATTTCAACTGTCACCACTGAGATGAAGGACTGCTAACGTCAACAGATTTTACTAACAGACCTTCCAATCTGTGTTTAAAAAAATGAAATATTAATGCCGCCATCTTTCTGAAGTCCTTCTACCCTCCTGTAATTGGGCTCCAAATCTCAGGTGAAAACTGTTGTCTATAGAATAGTGGATTACTCAGTAAATACACATCTGCGACATTTCATATTGTGGCTTTCCTCACTATTTATGAATTTCTTTAACCAAAAAAAACAAAAAAAACATTTTTAGCACAGATTTACCTAAAAAAAAAACAACCATTATATATGTATGGGTCAATGACGTGACGCCTACATTTTCTGTCCGATTGCATTTTTCAGTTAAAAATTGGTTTAAATGCATAAAAAACATGCCATATACGTATATGAAGGACCTCTCCCACGTATGAACTCACTTTAACTTTTCAAAAAACATGAGTTATTTGTCATTTTTCTGTTATTCAAAGTGTCAAAATATCATGTGGTGCGACCGTCCGGCCATAACTTTTGTTTGTAAACATCTTTGAAATTACCCTAAATTTATTCAAATTAATGTTATGCACTATTTGGCATGATTTCCAAAGTGTTTTGTAATCCGGTGTAAAATTGCAAAGCATTTGTATTTATATTTCAATCATAAGATAAAAACAAACTTTGTCCGATGATGTCCGTTTTATGAAATATCATGTGTTGCGACCATCAAGAAACTACCATTTTGGGACTTTTATGTTGAAATCCATTCAAAGATAGGACTTTGCATCATATACCAATTTGCTAAGGACCCATGGAAGCATCAAGCAGGTTTATAAGTCTCTTTCAAATTTGGAGAAAAATAAGCTTTTTAACGGCTGGTATGTAGTTACCACATTTGGATATCATGTGGTATGACCTCAAAAAACAATGAATATTAAGTTATTTCTGCAAGTATTTATTTTCATTATACATTTCATAGTGACCTTTTGTGGGAAGCTAGCTTGTTTTGTTTATGTGGCCAATTCTGTGCTTGTAAATTTTGACTGAATTGGAAAATATCATGTGGTGCGACCAAATATCATGTGGTGCGACCACAGCAACCTCCCCCTACTCTAAATTGACCTTTCGCAAAGACCTGCCCCCCCCAGTTACTGTTGCTACGTCCGACAAACCATGGCACTTTTATGCCATACATCATGTTCTCACGCATTGAAAAATACATCACGGAGCAAAGAGGACACTGACAGTGTGCTGACAGACAAGACAGAGCTGGTTACTTTTAGTATGAAACAAAGTCTTAGTGTTCAAATTGTGTCTTTTTTTTTTTTTTAAAGAAATTCAAACAACAAATACTGTTTTGTGGCTCTTTAACGTGCCGTGACAGACCGCTGTAGCGCCTCAGTTCAAGCGGCACATGAACTGATCATCTCTTCATCTTTACAATTCATAGCACGAAATAAACATGAATGAACATCAGAAGGTATCTTGCTTCAACCGTGAAAAGATGTCAATACACACCATTTTTCAAGTTCAAGTCCACCGACGTTAATCTACTCTCCTGTTTGGGTTGTTTGTCGGGGAAAAAAATGGCATTTGGCGTTATGTTTGTTTAGATTGCCTGTTAATCAAACTCCCGGCGAAAGGGTCAATTGAGCAGCAAATATTGGGCAAAGTACAGAAATAACTGGGGCTAAAGAAATGCCTTCAGTTCATGCCACGTGCTGCACTTTTCACACGTCTCTTTAAATAGATTTGTAAAGATATAAGGTCTTTGTGTCATTTGGAGCGACCACTCATGTGGTGCGACGAATAATAGCAATAACTGTATTAAATTAAAAATATAATTTTTTTAAACTAATTTCTGTGGTTGAAATATGAATCACTGTTACAGTATGCTTAAGTGAATGGTATTTTTAATGTGTTTTAACAGTTGTATGCAGTTTACAGGAAAAATAAGTCTGTTATCTACATCTAAGAAGGCAACTCTGAAATTATAGAACAAAAACATGAGATCATTATTTACAAAAGCTCAAGAAATGCAAATACTTTGTTTCTAAACACTTTAATTACTGAGAACATTTTAAAAAATGTTAAGCATGTTAAGGAAATTATTTAATTTGAATATAAATCATGGTCGCGCCACATGACATTTTTTAAGGCTACGGCCAATTCATCTAGATGAAAAAACACTAAAATCACTTCATTTTAAATTTATATGACTTTTCTGTGTACACAACTTCTTAATGTTTTTGAACATTACAATATATATTAAATTATTTGTTTTATATGGTCAATGCCCATATATACACACACACACACACACACACACCACACAACACACTCATATATATATATATAAAGCCCTGGGATTTATTTAATATCAATTTTAATATTAATTTATCTATAGTTTTAGTATTTTATGTGCACACACGCAATATATAAATAATGTTGCAACTTTAAATAGGATGCCCATTTTCCACAAGTTTATATGATTTTTTTGGGGTCTTAATGAAAAGTCTGTGACATAATTTGGTTAAAATTTCTCAATGGTAGTGTGAAAAACACCTTTTTTACCCTTTCAAAAACAGCTCTTTTCAGATCAAGCTGTTTTTGTAGCATTTTCCTTTCAATGTTAATGAGCTCTGCTGACCCCGCCCCCCTCTCTTCCAAGCTGCTCTCAGAGACTGTTTACTTCAGCCGCATTCATCATGAAACTTGCTAACTAGCACAATTAGCGATTTGTAAAGGCGATTTGTAAAGATTCACTCACTTCTTCTGGAGGGAAGCCCCCCCCCCCTTTGGGGAAAATCATGATGATGCGCAGCGAAATAGATCATTTATGTAGATTCGCATTCCCCTTCAGAAACAACAGAATCCACTGCGTCCGTCAGCGGCTCAGATTTCGCGAGTACATGACACTGCTGTTCATTATAACATCCACACATAACACCTCGATCACTCAGTAGTCATTCTTCTTATCTACTCGCTCCGGCTTTGCAACCATGGCGGACTGTGACAGTCACTCAGGGCGGAGCTAAGACACCAGTCCAGTCTGTGCTGAAAAACTACTGTCAATCAAACTATCGTGGGAGGGCCTTTCCTGTGATGACAGTCACTCAGGGGCGGGTCTAAGGTAAGACACCAGTCCCGTCTGTGCTGAAACGCTACTGTCAATAAAACAATCGTGGGAGGGGCCTGTCTGTGTGAAGTCACACAGGGCAGAGCTAAGGAAGACATACCAGTCCCAGTCTGTGCGGAAACCTACTGTCAATCAACTATCGTTGGGGGGGGAGGGCCTGTCCCTGTGATGACAGTCACTCAGCGCGGGTCTAAGGTAAGACACCATCCAGTCTGTGCTGAAACACTACTGTCAATCAAACTATCGTGGGAGGTGCCTGTCTGTGTGACGTCACTCAGGGCGGAGCTAAGGTAAGACACCAGTCCTGTCTGTGCTGAAACGCTACTGTCAATCAAATTATCATGGGAGGGGCCTTTTTTTGTGATGTCACACAGACAGGCATCTGATATCGGCTCGATTTGAGAAAGGGGAAAACATTTAACAAGATTTAAAAAAAACACTGGGTGGATCTTTATCAGTATTGGGTGGTTGTGTACACACCCACTGCCAACACATTCGTTCACACACTTGGAAAGTCTGTACATCTATACCCCTTTAACCAAGATAAATGCATATTATAAAGTACTACTTCTCTCTCTCTATAACTATTTTTTAATATTATCTATTCTTTAATAAATAAAAACTATTTTTGTGCTTGTTTTAAACACGTGAGAACGAGAGACAGAATCGCTTGAGCATCACGTGCTCCCACCCCGCCACACAATCCAAAACAGAAATCACTGAACGTCACACACTCCTCCTTCGGGACGCTCTCTAAAGCTGGGTTGGGGGCTTATGTGGTGTGGGAATTACCAAGGGTGCGGGGCTTTATCTAATGGGTTGGGGCGTATCAACAGGGGGTGGGGCGTGCCAAGCATCAATTACCCTCTATTGTTTCTCTGTCCTTCAGTCTGTGTCTCTGATAGCAGCGCTCATGATGATGATGATGATGATCGCTCCTGACATTAATTGCTCTTTCACACATACTGTCGTTAAGAAGCCGTCAGTCGGCTAATCATCAATGATGAGTTCAGCTCTCCGCGGGTCACCAGACTCAACTGTCCAGTGTGATGATGGACAGGAAGTGACATCAGCTGTGATCTGAACATGTCTGGACTCATCTGATCAGACTGACAACACTCTAACATTAACAATTATTATGAAATGCACAATAACTGTGATGAGAACTGAACCACGATAAAGCACACTGCTGTCTGGAGCGGTTATCGCTGCATACTGATTCACATAAAAACAGCACGGAGTATTTAATAGAAGCCTTCGGGATGACCTCATTTACATGTAAATTAGCGTGTGTGTGTGTGTGTGTCGCAGCTGCAGATGAACACACACAAATCTTTCAGCCCTGAATTCTGTATTCACAGCCAAACTGACCCATTAAAATGAGACACTGTGTTTGTGTGTCTGTGTGTGTCAGGTCACCTTTATTTCTATAGCACGTGTCAAAGTAGCTTTACAGTGATAAACAGTGCACTGATTCCGAGCAGAACTCATTCTGATGTAAAGCAGCTCGAGAAAAACATAAGTAAACAGTGTGTGTGTGTGTGTGTTTGTGTTAGTGTGTGTGTGTGTGTGTGTGTTTGTGTGTGTGTGTGTGTTATTCCTCTGAACGACATGTCTGTCACGTCTAACAGCAGCAAAGCGTTTGCACACACGTAACGTGTTTTACCTCGATCCGGTGCAGGTTATCGAGAAACAAACACTGAAGTCTGTTTGTCAGAGTGAAACGTTCACAGCAGAGAAACGAGTGAAAGACGAGGGAAGCTGAATGAACGGAGGAGAAACAGGAGGTGCGAGCGGCGTTCCTCAAACACACTGGCTCTTCTCTGAAGTCGAGGCCATATGAAGACATCACGCTCACACACACAGATGCAGAGGCGTGACAGAATCACACACACACACTCACTCATCAGAGAAACACTCTGCTGCTGGGGTGACTGGACACTTTAAAAAATGGCATAAAAATGTACAAAAATATATATACTATTAAAAAAAGAAAAAATGCAATATAATATTATACATTAAAATTGTTTTGTATTAAATGCATAAATATGCATGCACTGATCACAAAAAAGAGTGTTTTAAATGGGTTATATTTGTTGGGTTGTCTCTGGGTTTGGATGCGGTCTTCTTCACCTTCAGCATTTTATTTCACTGACATCTAGTAACTAGCTTACGCTGTTTGAACCCTTCTTAACTAACCTAACCATAAAAACTAAGTAAGTCGACACATATCCTGGTCCGAGCCGGTCTAGTAATCTCTCCTAACACCAGAGAGATGTTCATTAAGCAAAGCAGATCAGCTTCAGATCTACAGGAAACAGGAAGTGAAGGGACTCTGGCATGTATGCTAATGCTCCAGTGTGTCTGCATTTCACTTAGCGACCAATTAAAGCAACTAAACCAACAGGGAGAGCTCGAAAAACCAATCAATCAACACAATAAATCAGCCAATTAAGAGTTGAGATTAAATTAACATCAAATTACATGCAGGAAGACATAATGAAGACGGCGGGTCCTCACACACACACACACTCACACACACATCATCAACGCACTTCGCACTCGCACTCGCACTCGCACTCCTCACTCACACACACACACAAACACTCACTCACTCACTCACACACAAACACTCACTCACTCACAAACACACACACACACACCCTCACACACACACACACTCACTCTCACACACACACTCTCACACACACCCACACACACTCAGGTGTGTTTTTGTGAAAAGTGGACATCTCCATAGGCAAATGTTGGATACGGTACAACCGTATATTCTATGCCTACCCAACCCTAGCCCGAACCTACCCCTCACAGAGACTTTCTGCTATCAGATTTCAGTACACTCCATTTCTGGTGATTTATAAAGCGTTTGAAAAGTGGGGGACTGGGGTAATTCCTGAAAGTCACCTCTCCCTGGTAATACCTTTCATACTTTGTCATATACACTTTAATGTCCTCATTTGTACACAAACACACAACACACACTCTCTCTCACACACACACACACACACCCACACACACACACCCACACACCCACACACAAACACACTCACTCACACACACACTCATGCACACACACACACACACACAAACTCACACACACAAACTCACTCAAATTCACACTCACACAAACTCCCACAAACTCATACACGCACTCACACAAACTCGCACTCACACAAATTCACACTCACACACACTCTCACACTCATACGGCAGAAACACGGTGGCTTCAGCTTCGGAGCAGCGCAGATGAGATCAGACTCTCAGATGCAGTTTGATTCACATTCATGATGCCTCAACAGTGGACCAGCAGTGTTTGGACGAGAATGACACTCGCATTTACATCAACAGCCACAGAACAAATCCAGCTCAGCATTTCCACAACTTTACAAAACATATAAAGTAGGCATTATATTTACACTCACGTAGGGTGATATACCCACACACACACATAATATACAGTTGGGCAAATAAGTATTTGATACACTGCTGATTTTTCAAGTTTTCCCACTTACAAAGAATGGAGAGATCTGTAATTTTCATCGTAGGTACACCTCAACTGTGAGAGACAGAATAAACAAAAAAAAATCCATAAAATCACATTGTATGATTTTTAAATAATTAATTTCCATTTTATTGCATGAAATAAGTATTTGATCACCTACCAGCAAGAATTCTGGCTCTCACAGACCTGTTTGTCTTTAAGAAGCCCTCCTATCAACTCATTACCTGTATTAATTGCACTTGTTTGAACTTGTTACCTGTATTAAAAGACACCTGTCCACACACTCAATTAATCAGACTCCAACCTCTCCACTATGTGCAAGACCAAAGAGCTGTCTAAGGACACCAGGGACAAAATTGTAGACCTGCACAAGGCTGGGATGGGCTACAGGACAATAGGCAAACAGCTTTGTGAGAAGGCAACAATTGTTGGCGCAATTATTAGAAAATGGAAGAAACTCAAGATGACTGTCAATCTCCCTCGGACTAGGGCTCCATGCAAGATCTCGCCTCGTAGAGTATCAATGATCCTGAGAAAGGTGAGGGATCAACCTAGAACTACACGGGAGGACCTGGTCAATGACTTGAAGAGAGCTGGGACCACAGTCTCAATGGTTACCATTAGTAACACACTACACCTTCATGGATTAAAATCCTGCAGCGTGGGCAAGGTCCCCCTGCTCAAGCCAGCACATGTCCAGCCCGTCGAAGTTTGCCAAAGCCATCTGGATGATCCTAGGAGGCATGGAGAAGGTCATGTGGTCAAGGTAGACCAAAATATAACTTTTTGGTAAAAACTCAACTTGTCGTGTTTGGAGAAAGAATGCTGAGTTGCATCCATAGAACACCATACCTACTGTGAAGCATTGGGGTGGAAACATCATGCTTTGGGGTGCTTTTCTGCAAAGGGGACAGGACGACTGCACCGTATTGAGGGGAGGATGGATGGGGCTATGTATTGCGAGATTTTGGGCAACAGCCTCCTTTCCCTCAGTAAGAGCATTGAAGATGTGTCGTGGCTGGGTCTTCCAGCATGACCATGACCCCAAACACACAGCCAGGGCAACTAAGGAGCGGCTTCGTAAGAAGCATTTCAAGGTCCTGGTGGCCTAGCCAGTCTCCAGATCTCAAACCCATAGACCAGCTTGGGGGGGGGGGTGGGGGGGGTGGAGGGGGGGGGGGGGGGGGGGGGGCTGAAACTCGTTGTTGCCCATCGACAGCCCAAAACCTGAAAGATCTGGAGAACACCTGTATCGAGGAGTGGGCCAAAATCCCTGCTGCAGTGTGTGAAAACCTGGTCAAGAACTACAGGAAGCGTCTGCCCTCTGTAACTGTAAACAAAGGTTTCTGTACCAAATATTAAGTTCTATTTTTCTATTGTATCAAATACTTATTTCATGCAATAAAATGGAAGTTAATTATTAAAAAATCATACAATGTTATTTTCTGGATTTTTTTTTTATTCTGTCTCTCACAGTTGAGGTGTACCTACGATGACAATTACAGATCTCTCATTCTTTGTAAGTGGGAAACTTGAAATCGGCAGTGTATCATACTTTCTGTACCCACTGTGTATATATATATATAATATATATATATCATAAAAAATCCTTATTTTCTTTGTTGACATAATTTGCATTGTGAAAATGCCATGGAAATACATATAAAGTACTATATAAATATATAAAGTGCTA
>JADLZN010010095.1:175000-247500 GCA_018155175.1 Sinocyclocheilus anophthalmus
TCAGTACTATTCCATTTTTTTAAAGAAATTGCTACTTTTATTCATCAGGCATGCATTCAATTGATCAAAAGTGAGAGTAAAGACATTTATAATGCTACAAAAGGTTTCTGTTTAAAATAAATGCTGTTCGTTTGAACTTTCTACTCATCTATTCACTTTAAATTCACATAATGTTTCACTTCCAGGTAACTGAATTTGGAAAATAAATATAATGAAAAACAACTGCTAATTGAAAAAATAAAAAAAAATTACATTTGTAAATATTTGCTGTTATGTTCCTGTAATGAGTAGTGTTTAGCTTTGAATAATTAAATATATCAGAATGCTTGTGATCTCAATTCAACAGTATATATATCTATATAGTAGTTTCATACTTGCTTGGCCTCTCTTCATTTCGGCATTGACAACTCTGTTTATATTAGCTCGCTAGAATCTAATGCAGCAGCTCTGCTCTAGAGCTTATTTTTTATTCATTATTGTATATTTCTTACCCGTGCAATGCCGGCCTAAGGATATTGTAGTTAGCTGTATAACAGAATGTAAGCTATTCTGAAATTAACCAAGGCACGTTAAAGGGGTCATATGATGCTGCTAAAAAGAACATTATGTTGTGTATTTGGTGTAATGAAATGTGTTTATGCGGTTTAAGGTTAAAAAACACATTTATTTTCCACATACTGTACTTATTGTTTCTCCTCTCCCCCCTTTCTGAAACGCGTAGATTTTGACAAAGCTCATCGTTCTGAAAAGCGAGGTGTGCTGCGATTGGCCAGCTATCCAGTGTGTTGTGATTGGCCAAATACCTCAAGCTTGTGACGGAAATGTTACGCCCCTCACCAGGATCAGGACACAGTCCTCCATAAAATGTGCTGCACACATCTGAATATTTGGGTTGAAGTGTTCTGGAACAGTGTTGTAAATACAACTTAACCACTGATTTCTAGTCGTGTCCTCTTTTGGAAGACCAAACAAAGTAGTTTCGCTTTCACAACGAAACACACAGCGTCTCCACGATAGCAACAATACTACAGCGAGAATAAAAGTTACGCCTTCTTCTTTGCGTATACATTTGCGTATACTTTGCGTATACAATCTTCCCACATAGTGATGTAGACATGCCTGGCAAAATTTCTCAAAAAGTTCCCAAACCCCGTATCATTAGCCGAACGTCCTCCGCGCGCACGTCACACGCACATAAACACGTCTGTCAGCAGTTAGGAAAGAAATGACACAAAAGGAGCGCAACTAACCAATACTACTAACCAGACAGTCACTAACTCAACAGCTTTCAAACTCAAAGCCACGTCATGAATGAATGAATGCATAATTTGGCTAGTCAAGCTTAAAATGGCCAACACAAAGTAAATAAATCGCAAATCTAGCTCCTCAAAACTGTTAATCCGTTCACTTTGGACAAGTTTGATCCAGATAAATCCATGTTCAAACGCCAGCTGAACTAACGAAGTTCATATTTATCAAGCTTCAGTTTAGCTGCACTTGGGGGCGTGGGTCTGGGGGCGGAGACTCGATCTGAGATTTTTATTTATTTTTTTATTAAAGAAGAATGATTGAATAAACAAAAATATTAACATGTAAATCCAGATACACAAAATATAAGAGGTATCTTAAACTGTAGAACAGTGCTCGATCAGAGATGCTTTGAATGGGTGACGTCATCCGTTGCGTCACGCCACTGGCGTTGCTTGTAAATAGAAACACTTGATGCAGCAGGAGCAGATCTAAAGGCCATTACACCTTCATAGATGGTTTAGCGCTTTCTGTTTAGATCAAATCCCGTGAGCGATTTATCAAATGAGATTGACCTCGTTATCACCAAAACTGACAAATACAGTAGGCCTATATAACAGATTCATTCCTGAGTTGAAGTTAAGGCGATGGGGTGTTGCATACATAAATGCAAGGTCACATTATTTGTTCCAATTAATCGTGCAGCTTGTTTAAGATTCTGTTATTTTTTCTTAAGTTTGTTTTTAGCCTATTTAATGTTTATTGCAAGAAAATTACAAACAAATTCTCAACTGTGTTTTTATGTAGGCCTATATGAATAGAAAAAAAAAACAGCTAATGTAATATTTCATTTGACCTGTATGCTGATCATACTTGCCTTTATATTTTATCTTAAAATATATTGACAATCATCATATTACTGGTTGTCAAACCGAAATTTATATGGCCTTTCCATTTCCTCCAGACTACTTGAAATTCCAAAATATTATATTTTAGGGCAATTATTTCTGACAAACTGAGATACTAGACCAAAACCTTCCAGATGTGAACAGCAAGAACACCATCTGTGTCTCGACAGATGACTGTCATGTTTGAGTTTGGGTACGACACATGCTGTCTGTTCCTGACTTCAAGACTGGATCATTGTTCTGAATTACTTCAGACGGTTCAAAGTGCAGCAGAACTTACCAGCTCCAGACAATCTGAGCACATTAACCCAATGTGATCATACATGTTCTAGCTCCTCTAATATCATCTGTCCCACTCAAATAACAGTTTGAGACTTCAGCATATGTGATAGTTCTGTTCTGAGATCTTTCCAACTATCAGACACATGACTACCTAACATGCCTGTTAGATCCTGTACCCACTAAATTACTGAAAGAGTTGTTACCTGTAGCAGAAGAACCGCTTCTCAATATTATTAACTCGTCGTTGTCTTTAGGTCACGTCCCAAAACCATTCAAGCTGGCGGTTATTAAGCCTCTTATTAAGAAACCACAACTAGATCCTAGTGAACTGGCAAATTACAGACCCATCTCAAATCTTCCTTTATGTCTAAAATTTTAGAAAAAGTTGTGTCTGCTCAATTGTGCTCCTTCCTGCAAAAAAAATTATCTCTATGAAGAATTTCAGGTTATGGCCCCACCATAGCACAGAAACTGCACTTGTTAAAATTGCAAATGACTTGCTTCTTGCGTCAGACCAAGGCTGTGTCTCATTGCTAGTTTTACTTGATCTTAGTGCTGCGTTCGACACTATAGATCATGACATACTCATAGATCGATTACAAAACTATATAGGTATTCAAGGGCAGGCTTTAAGATGGTTTAGATCCTACCTGTCCGATCACTACCACCTTGTTCATTTAAATGGGGATTCATCTCAATTATCACCATTAAAATATGGAGTGCCACAAGGATCTGTCCTAGGTCCTCTGCTATTTTCAATATACATGTTATCCCTTGGTAATATTATTAGAAAATACAAGATTAGTTTCCACTGTTATGCTGATAATACTCAACTATATATCTCAACAAGACCCGATGAAACTTCTAAATTATCTAAGCTAACAGAATGTATTAAAAATGTAAAAGATTAGATGACCAATAATTTTCTCTTATTAAATTCGGATAAGACAGAGATAATACTTATTGGACCAAAAGACAGTACACAGAATCTCTTGGATTACAATTTGCAACTAGACGGATGTACTGTTACTTCCTTTCAAAAATCTGGGTGTTATATTAGACGGCAACTTGTCTTTTGAAAATCATATTCCCATGTTACAAAAACAGCATTCTTTCATCTTAGAAACATTGCCAAGTTACGGAATATGTTACCTGTTTCTGATGCAGAGAAGCTAGTTCGTGCATTCATGACCTATAGACTGGACTATTGTAATGCACTGCTAGATGGTTGTCATGCATCTTCATTAAACAAGCTACAGGGAGTCCAAATGCAGTGGCTAGAGTCCTTACCAGGTCAAAAATATGATCATATTACCCCAATGTTACAGTCTCTGCACTGCCTACCTATTAAGTTCCATATCAGTTAAAAAATATTATTACTTGCCTACAAGGCCCTCAATGGTTTAGCTCCTGCGTACCTAACTAGTCTTCTAACACGCTACAATCCATCACGCTCCCTAAGGTCGCAAAACTATGGACTTTTGGTAGTACCTAGGATAGAAAAATACACTAAAGGAGGTAGAGCTTTTTGCACATTTGGCTCCCAAACTCTGGAATAACCTTACTGATAACGTTTGGGGTGCAGACACACTCTCTCTGTTTAAATCTAAATTAAAAACACATCTCTTTAGCCAAGCATTCACAAAGCATCTCATAATCTTGTACGTCAGTTATATCTGATCAAACGCACATCATCATTCTTTTGCTTAGATTAAACACATAATTTTTTGCTTGGTTGGAACAGCAGCTAATCTAATTATGTCTCTATTTGTTTCTCAGTTTCTGCCACGGGATTGACATCCCGTGGTAACTAGGATTTACACAAGCTTCAGTCTGGATCCAGAACACCTGAGAAGAGATGATGCAACCCCTCAGAGGACCTCAGATGATGCCAACCGTGAAACAACATACAGAACTACCACATTTTGGTATAAGTTTGATTGCATCATATAATAATTGCTGTTAATAGTGTTCAACATCTGTTTGATTACGTCTTTAATTGATTTTTCCCGTACATTTCTGCCATATGTACATTAACTGACAGTCACCACTGATAAGCTACCACTAAATATTGTAGAAACTTAATTTGCTGTAAAGTTGCTTTGCAATGATTTGTATTGTGAAAAGCGCTGTACAAATAAACTTGACTTGACTTGACTATCTGATCCGCACAATGGTTTTAACCAGTCCCTATTATGATTATATGATCATTTTAAATAAATTATGGAACGGATAATTTGTCAGCGAATGTTCTCAGTCCTCGGGATGTAAGTGATCTTATATCACGCTATGATTTATATGCTGGAAAAAAACTCTGGCCTGCTGAGAGAAGATGGATTTTCCAAACAAGGTTCAGCTCTTCAGACGGCTCCTGAAGTTTGCAATATCTGTAGATTGCAGTGTTTGTGACTCACATGAAATTGTATGACATTAAGATTTTGTACTGCAGGTCCAGACTCTGACTCTCAAACACAGTATGTTGTTGGTGTCAGCGGTTCGAAATGTTGCCGTAAACCCAACCTTCAGTCATAGATATGTAGATATACATGAAGACATAAGCATTTATTATGCATGCTTTATGCTAATATGTTTAGAAATATATTCAACAATTCTGAATGTATAAATATTAAAGAAGTGAAACAATCCAAAGATGTTTTGCATTAAGTTCAAACACGCTGAATGCAGATAATGAGCTGACCTTCTCAAACCTAATGTCTTCTGCTGTCTCACACAAACCAGCGGTTAAGAGCAGCTGAACAAACCATTGAAGCGGCAGACAACACAGCAAATCACAGGGAAACAGAAAAAACACAGCAAAACACAGGAAAGAAACCCTGAAAACACAGCAAACCACAGGAAAACACAATAAAACAGAAAAACACAGCAAAAACACAGGAAAACACAGGGAAAAAATCTGAAAACACAGCAAACCACAGGAAAACAGAAAAAAACTGAAAACACAGCAAAACACAGTGGAAAAAATCCCAGAAAACACAGTAAACCAAAGGAAAACAGGAAAACACAGCAAGCCACAGTAAAAAAGAGAAAACCAAGCAGGGAGCCAGGGTGGAGGAGAGAACCAGGGTGGAGCAGAGAACCAGGGTGGAGCCGGCGAAGCAGGGAGCCAGGGCGGAGCAGAGAAGAACCAAGGTGGAGCCGTCGAAGCAGGGAGCCTGGGCGGAGCCTGGGCGGAGCAGAGAACCAGGGTGGAGCCGGCGAAGCAGGGAGCCAGGGTGGAGCAGAGAACCAGGGTGGAGCCGTCGAAGCAGGGAGCCAGTGTGGAGCAGAGAACCAGGGTGGAGCCGGCGAAGCAGGGAGCCAGGATGGAGCAGAGAACCAGGGTGGAGCCGTCGAAGCAGGGAGCCAGTGTGGAGCAGAGAACCAGGGTGGAGCCGTCGAAGCAGGGAGCCAGTGTGGAGCAGAGAACCAGGGTGGAGCCGGCGAAGCAGGGAGCCTGGGAGGAGCAGAGAACCAGGGTGGAGCCGGCGAAGCAGGGAGCCAGAGTGGGGCCTGTGGAGCAACTGGAGCTGAGGACTACCACAGCAGAGCAGACGGGTCCGAAGATCCCCACGGTGGAGCAGAGGACACCAGAGCAGGACAGAAGACCACCTCAGCTGAGCAGACAGAACAGAAGACCACCACGGCGGAGCAGACGAAGCAGGAGACCACCACAGCGGAGCAGGAGACCACCACGGCAGAGCAAACGAAGCAGAAGACCACCAGGTCGGAGCAGAAGACCACCACGGCGAAGCAGACAAGACGGATGACCACAAAAGCGGGACTGAAGATGACCACGACAGACCAGACAGATCAGGGACCCCTGGCAGAGACTGGGACCTAGGGAAAACTGAGATACGAGAGACAGGCAGTGCATTCACGGCATCAAGGAGGGAAACACAAAAAGTTCATCAGTAGTCTCCCTGGTGACTACTGAATGGGGACTGTTCATAAACCGGCTCACTGACTGAAAACGGACAGGCAGACAGTTCCAAATCTGGCTTATTGACTGAAACTGGACAGGAAGACAGATCACAAACCAATTCATGGGTTGATATGAGATAGACGGACAGTTCAAATTGGGTGTATTAACTGAAACTGGACTGGTAGACATTTCAGTGAATGAAACTGGACATACAGACAATTCACACTCAGATCCATTAATTGAAACTGGACAGACAGATGGTTCAAAATCAGACTCATTGACTGAAACTGGCAAGACAGATAGTTCAGGATTAGACACACTTGGGGAAACAGAACAAGCAGACAGTTCCTGAATGGTCTCTATGGCAGTGACAGGGTTGACAGGAAAGACATGGGGTGCATTTATAGTTTCTGGGCTCATGACAGGCAGGGTTAAGGGTTCAAAGGCAGGTTTTTGGGCTGTGACAGACAGTTCACAATCAACCTCCATGGCTGGTTTAGAACAGGACGAGAGTTCAGAGATGGACAAAAGTTTATAAGTGGCCTCCGTTGCCATGACAGAACAAACAGGGAGTTCACAGATGGCCTCCATAGCCGTGACAGGACAGGCAGAGAGTTCACAGACGGCCTCCATAGCCGTGACAGGACAGGAAATGAGCTGGAAAGAGAAAGAAGAGACCCTCTGGAGGTTCAGTAGTGATTACGTCACCTCTGGAGGTTCTACAGCAGTAACATCAGGAAACAGGGAGGGTTCAGTAATGGTCTCTTCGACCACGACACGACAGGCTGAGAGTACATTGCTGGGCGCCACCACCACACAAGGAGCTGAAGCGAGCACCGCTGCCTCGGGAGGTTCTGCAGCATGTGCCGCCACCTCTGGAGAAACTGCAGCGGATGCCATGGCTTCGGGGAACACAGCAGTGAGCGCCACTACCTCAGGAGGTTCGGCAGCATCAGCCGCCACCTCTGGAGACTCCATAGTGAACGCCGCCACCTCGGGAGGTTCTGTAGTGGTGTATGCAGCCCAAACGCACTAAAAAGTGATCCCCATCATGGGAAGCGCTTCAGACAGGGGAATCAGTTCAGGAACAGGAGGGCTAGAGTGAGTGGGTTTGGGGATACCAGCTGTGCGTGCAGACACCAGCGGTGCATCCCTCACACTGGATACCAGACTGGGATACCGAAGGACTGACCTTGAGAATCTGGGTGGGGATGCAAACAGACAGGACGTGACATGACTCTGGATGATCAGCTGTGATGTGACGTGACTCTGGATGTTCAGCTGTGATGTGACGTGACTCTGGATGATCAGCTGTGATGTGACGTGATTCTGGATGATCAGCTGTGATGTGACGGGACTCTGGATGACCAGCTGCGACGTGACGGGACTCAGGATGACCAGCTGCGATGTGACGTGACTCAGGATGACCAGCTGCGACGTGACGGGACTCAGGATGATCAGCTGTGACGTGACGTGACTCTAGATGATCAGCTGAGACATGATGTGATTCTGGATGATCAACTGTGATGTGACGTGACTCTGGATGAACAGCTGAGACGTGACGTGACTCTGGAAGAACAGCTGAGACGTGACGTGACTCTGGATGATCAGCTGTGACGTGACGTGACTTTGGATGATCAGCTGTGATGTGACGTGATTCTGGATGATCAGCTGAGACGTGACGTGACTCTGGATGAACAGCTGAGACGTGACATGACTCTGGATGATCAGCTCTGATGTGATGTGACTCTGGATGAACAGCTGAGACGTGCCATGACTCTGGATGATCAGCTCTGATGTGATGTGACTCTGGATGAACAGCTGAGACGTGAGGTGACTCTGGATGAACAGCTGAGATGTGACGTGACTCTGGATGAACAGCTGTGATGTGACGTGACTCTGGATGATCAGCTGTGATGTGACGTGACTCTGGTAGATCAGCTGAGGCATGACGAGGCTCTGGCAGATCAGTTGTGACATGACGTGACTGTGGATGAACAGCTTAGGCATGACGAGACTCTGGAAAATCAGCTGTGATGTGACGAGACTCTGGAAGATTAGTGATGTGACTTGATTCATGAAGATCAACTGTGACTTGATTTGACTCATGACGATCAGTTGGAACTTGACTTGACTCATGAACATTAGCTGTGACTTGGCGTAACTCATGAAGATCAGCTGTGTCTTGACTTGACTCAGGAATGGCGGCTGTGACATGACGGGGCATTGGTGTAGCCGACATTTTGCGAATGCGCTCCTGTGCGGCCGCCATTTCAGGAGCGGACTGAATCACCGGAGTAGCGATCAATATACTTAAATGTCCCGGAGCTTGTGGATGACTAAATTTGATGTTGTGTTCCTCCTCCGTGACACCCACATTAAATAAAGAGCCAACAGACAACAAAGCATAATCCATAAATTGACAGAGTGATGAACACGGACCCTCGTGTCTACGCTTAGACTTTAGAGGTTAATTAATGCCATCACAGAAAAAGTCTATCAAAACACAGTCTGGTAAGTCTGAATAGTGAGCGATGGCTAAAAACTCTCAAATATAGTTCTCCAGCGATCATGTGTCTTGTTTAAGGGCCAACAATATTCTTGCTGTGTCCATACCTGGCCAATGTCCGTTTGAAAAGCTGCTTGATCCTCGAGTGGCCGAGTATTCTGTTACGGGGCGAACGAGACGTGAGACGTGCGGATCTATCGGCATGATTTTATTTAAAGGCGTGGTCATGAAACAGGCGTGGGTCGATACACAGCAAACAGTAATAAAAGAGGAAAGACGAAGAGTAATCCAAAGGCTAGCGTGGGTCTGAGGTCGGCAAACAATGTCCAGAGAGCTAGGCAAAAGAAGAATCCAAGACAGGCAGGAGATCAGGAAAAAGGCAATCAGGCACAAAACTAGACGTGACTAGACTAGAGCTAGGAACTAGACAAAACTCGGAAATGGCTCCGTAACGTTGCTATCACTGACGTGGCGATAAGTGCAAACAATACTCGGCAGTGAGAGAGAGGAAGTCCATGGCTTATGTAGGGTGTGTGATTGGCTGCAGCCGTGTGTGTAATCAGAGTGAAATGGATTGTGGGAACTGAAGTCCAGGGTAAGTGTGACAGTCTGTGTAGTGTGAGAGTCCATGTGGTGGATAATGACCTCTGGTGGTGAACAAACGGAAGTTCATAGACCGGATTCGTGACAAAAACACAGGAAAACAGGAAAACACAGCAAACCAAAAAAAAAAAGAAAAACACAGTAAATGAAAGGAAAAAAATTGACTCAAAACGGGTCGTTTTGTATACTGAGATCATATGTTTTATAATAATTAATTTTTATAAATAAAAAAACTTTTTATTAGATTATTATTATATTATGAAAAAAAGAAGTCAGAATTATGAGAGAAAAAGTCGCAAGTACTTTTGATTTTTTTACAATATTTTTATTATTTATTCTGGGGGAAAAGATTCAATAAACGGTCTATTATAAGTTTTTAAATTAAGATTTTATTCAGTTTTAGTTATAGCCTATTTTGTACTTAAACTAAAACAATGAGAATGGTGCTTTGGCAGTAGCTAAATGTTTTAGTTTTATTTTAGTTTAATTTAATTTTAGTTACAATAAACGGTGATGGGTTAAAGGCTATATGAAATGTCATAGTCAGATATGACGGCGCTAATGCAACACGCATCGCCGCAGATGAGTAGCTGAGTATGTCTACAGCAAGCCGATGCGCAAAACTGCAGCAAATGAAGCTGAAAGCAATCTTTCCAGTGCTGATGCTCTCTCTCCTGTTGCGGTCTTTGATCTTGAAATTAGCTAATGATGAGTAAAATGCAGCGCATATCTGTTGCTTTCATTGACGTGAACTCCGTTAAATTTAAATATAGCTCGGGAATTGAAGATCGGATTTATATCAGTTTTGTGGAGACACATTTATGTGGCCAAGTGTAAATGAAACCATTTTAACAAATCAGATTAACAGCCACTCAAGAGCAAAACGCATGCAGTGTCCAGGTGTAAACAGCCCAAAGCATGTCAGGGTCAAAATTATGGAAGCCTGTTTCAGCCATGGAATATATAATTATTATAAATAGTGACTTTTATTTCACAATTTAATTTTTCTTGCATTATGAGTTTACATCTCACAATTCTGTTTTTTTTTTTCATCAAATAAAAAAAATAAAATCTACTTTTTGTTACAATTCTCTTTTTTCTCACAATCGCAAGTTTTTATCTCAAAATTCTACATTTTCTTCTCAGACTTTTCTGACTTGTTCCATAGAATTGCAATTGATATCTTGCAAACTTGCATTATATCTTGCAATTCTTTGTTTATATTTTACAATTCCGAGTTCTAGATCTCAGAAATGAGGGGGGGAAAAAACTGATTTGTGAGGTATAAACTTAGAAAAGTCCGAAATTGGGAGATAACGTGCAGCTAATTTTATTTTATTTATTTCCTGTTTCTTGTGGTGGAAACAAGCTTCCATACAAAGCTGCTGAAGTAAGATTGCTGATGTATGTGATGTGAACACACACACGATGTTCATGTGTAGCTCCAAACAGACTGTGTGTGTGACTGACCGTCGCATCCTCGATCCACCTGGCCGACCCTGTGGAGGGCGTCTGCTAGCAGGTCCGGCAGCCGGCCGTTCAGATCCACGGAGGCCAGGCAGCCCTGGTATCCGTCCCGGGACGCGATCAGCTTCGGCAGGCTGCTGTACATGCTCTTGGCTACTCCACCGATATACAGCTCTCCTGTGGGACGAGAGGAGACAGACACGCATGTGTGAAACCCTCATCAGATCACAGTTATCGCATCTGATCAGGGATCTGGAGTTCACTGTTCTGCAAATCTAATTCTGTTCACATTCGTTTCCCTCGCTGCTGAAACTGATGAACACCAGAGCGGTGACTGGATCACACGAGAGAAATGCCACAATCGCTGTGGAGACTGAAATCACTCATTTAGGTTTTGCTCTTCTGCATCATATTAGTCTTTCTCTTTATAGGAAGCCGTTCTGAATCGGACTTTCTCAAACTCATTTTACAGCTTCTGCTGGATCTTTCAGAGATATGAGTCAGATGATATTCATATTAAAAACCCTTTGAGATAAAAAACATTTATTTGTTTGCCTATTAGATTTTTTTTTTTTACAATTATATTTTTACACACAGAGGTATGACAATGCGATGCCACTTTTTAACACAATCACAATAAAATACATAATTCATAATAGTCCATAATCCATAATAACGCTTCCTCCAGTGAAAAAGTGCATCTGCTGTTGTCTCTAACATTAGAATCCAGCCACAGATTTGTTTAGAGCTGTTTAAACCCTGCTTGATCTGTGCAGATTTCTCTCCTGATTCACACCAGAACACTTTTTCACTAGAGGAAGAGTTACTATGGATTATGAACTCGTATTTTAGTTAAAAACGTCTTAATGCTGGATGTGTTTCAGCTTGTGTCTTCTCCAGATGTTAACTGATGGACTGGAGTGCTGTGGAGTATTGTGATGTTTTTATCAGCTGTTCGGACTCATTCTGACGGCACCCATTCACCTGCAGAGCATCCACTGCTGAGACACTGATGCAATGACACATTTCTCCAAATCTGATAAAGAAACAAACTCATCCTAATATTGAGGGTGAAGACATTTTCAGCACATTTTCATTTTTGGCTGAACTGCTCCTTTAAAGTGACTTTGCTTCCAATCCTGCTTAATTTGCTCTGTATCACAAATGTTAGTTTTTGTTGATAGACTTTGCTGATAATGTTATTAAAATGCTTAACATGTTAAACTAGTCCTTGTATCAAACACAGCGAGTCTCACGGGCCTTAAACAAGGCCCGCGATCGCTGGAGAACTATATTAGAGGATTCTTAGCAATCGCGCACTATTCAGATTTACCGGACTGTCTTTTGACAGAGTTTTTTTGTGATGGCATTAATCAACCCTTTTAGGTCTAAGCTTAGATGCAAGGGTCCACATTCGTCACTCGCTCGGTTTATGGATTATGCTTTGTTGACTGTAGGCTCTTTGTTTACTGTGGGTGTCACGGAGGAAGAAAGGGACATCGAGCCCGTGCCGGTAATGGCGGCTGCACCGGAGCGCGCTCACAGAATGGCGGCGACAGCGGAGCCTGTTCGCAAATGACGGCAACAACAAAGCCCCATCATGTCACTGCTGCCATCCCCGAGTCTCGTCACGTCACGTCAAATGACTTGCTTCTTGCGGCGACACTGATCATGACATACTCATAGATTGATTACAAAACTCTACAGGTATTCCAGGGCAGGCTTTAAGATGGTTTAGATCCTACCTGTCCGATCGCTACCACCTTGTTCATTTAAATGGGCAGTCATCTCAATTATCACCAGTAAACGTCACAGCTGATCACACAAGAGTCTCATCACGTCACAGCTGATCTCCCAGAGTCTCTTCACGTCACAGCTGATCTCCCAGAGTCTCGTCACGCCACAGCTGATCTCCCAGAGTCTCTTCACGCCACAGCTGATCGTCCAGAGTCTCGTCACATCACAATTGATCATCCAGAGTCACGTCACATCACAACTAATCATCCAGAGTCACTTCACATCACAGCTGATCTCCCAGAGTCACGTCACGCCACAGCTGATCGCCCAGAGTCTCTTCACGTCACAGCTGATCTCCCAGAGTCTCATCACGTCACAGCTGATTGTCCAGAGTCACATCACTTCACAGCTGACCGTCCAGAATCATGTCACGTCACCGCGATCTCCCAGAGTCTCGTCACGTCCAGATGATCTCCAGAGTCTCTTTCACGCCCCACAGCTATCGTACAGAGCTCTCTTACGTCAAAGCTGATCATCCAGAGTCCCGTCACGTCACGGCTGATCATCCGGAGTCCCGTTACGTCACGGCTGATCATCCGGAGTCCCGTCACGTCTCAGCTGATCATCCGGAGTCCCGTCACAGCTGATTATCCGGAGTCTCGTCACGTCACAGCTGATCTCCCAGAGTCTCATCACGTCACAGCTGATCATCCAGAGTCAAGTCAAGTCACAGCTGACGTTAAGAGGGTCCTCCCCCTTTTGTCACGTCACAAGCTTGATATCCCAGAGTCTTCACGCCACAGCTGACGTGAGTCTCTTCACGTCACAGCTGATCGTCCAGAGTCATGTCACGTCTCAGCTGATCGTCCAGAGTCATGTCACGTCTTAGCTGATCGTCCAGAGTCTCGTCACGTGACAGCTGATCGTCCAGAGTCTCGTCACATCACAGCTGATCGTCCAGAGTCTCGACACGCCACAGCTGATCTCCCAGTCTCTTCACGTCACAGCTGATCTCCCAGAGTCTCGTCACGTCACAGCTGATCGTCCAGAGACTCGTCAAGTCTCAGCTGCTTGTCCAGAGTCTCGTCGGTCACAGCTGATTGTCCAGAGTCTCGACACGCCACAGCTGATCGTTCAGAGTCTCGTCACGTCACAGCTGATCTCCCAGAGCCTCGTCACATCTCAGCTGATCATCCAGAGTCACATCACGTCACAGCTGATCGTCCAGAGTCTCGACACGCCACAGCTGATCGTCCAGAGTCTCTTCACGTCACAGCTGATCTCCCAGAGTCTCATCACGTCACAGCTGATCATCCAGAGTCAAGTCAAGTCACAGCTGATCGTCCAGAGTCTCGACATGCCACAGCTGATCGTCCAGAGTCTCGTCACTTCACAGCTGATCACCCAGTCTTTCCCGTCAAGCTGATTTTTCTTTTTTCCAGATCTCGGTCACTCAAAGCTGATCGTCCAGAGTCTCGTACCATCACAGCTGTCGTCCGAGTCTCGACATGCCACAGCTGACTCCAAGAGTCTTGGTCACGTCACAGCTGAATCTCCAAGAGGTCTCTCACGTCACAGTGATCTCCCCAGAGTCTGTCGTCACGTCACAGCGGATCTCCGAGGTCTCGTCACGTCACAGCTGATCGTGCAGATGTCTCGTCACCTAAAGATGATCGTCATAGTTTGTCAAGTCGCAGCTGATCTCACTGAGTTCAGTCAAATCACGGTTGATCATCCAGAGTCACGTCACATCATGTCTGTTCGCTCAGAGTCTTGTCACTTCCTGTCTTTTGCACCCAGATCCTCAAGGACTGTTTTTCAGTATCCCAGACTGACATCCAGCATTGAGGACCCGCTGCTGGTGTCAGCACGTGCAGCTGGTATCCCTAAACCAGTGCTCTCAAACCTTCCTGTTCCTGAACTGATTCCCCTGTCTGTAGCGCTTCCCACAAAGGGGATCGCTTTATGGTGTATTTGGGCTGCATACACCACCACTGAAACTCTAAAAACGGCAGCGTCCACTATGATGTCTCCCTGTTCTGCTTCTGCTCCACAGCCCTCCTGGTATATTGGGATAGAAGTGTCTGAAGCCGCTTCTGGGGGGGGGGGGGCTCTGTCACGCATCGGTCTTTGAACTTCTGTCCGATTGCCACCAGAGGTCGCCATTCCATTATATTGACTCTCACACTACACAGACTGTTTCACATTACCTTGGACTACATTTCCCATCTGCCATTTCACTAATCACACGCTCACCTGAAACCAATCACACACACTATATAACACCCATTCAGATCCTGTTCAACGCCGAGTATTGTTTAGCATTTATGCTGCTTACCGTAGCTACTTTTTATGGAGCCAGTTCCCGGTCCTAGTTTGAGTTTCTAGTTCTAGTCTAAGTCTAGTCACGTCTTGTTTCCTGATTACCTGCATGTCTTGGATTTCTCTCTTGTCTTATCGTCTGGATTCTGTTCGCACCTCGCTTGGATTTATTAGCTGTTTATGGATTACTCGCTTGCCTCAACCTTTGGATTATGTTCGCCGTTGATCGACCTATGCCTGTTTATCGGATTACTCTTCTGTTTTGCCTTCTAAATACCTGTTAGCCATTGTCTGACCCTTACCTGTTTTGACTATGTTTTGGAATAAAGCTTTGCACATGGATCCGCACATTTCTCATCTAAGTCGCCCCGTAACAGAAATACAGTTGAAATAAAATATAAATGTGTATAAAATATGAAAGCACTTATATTTAAATGAAAACTAGAAATGTTTCCTTGGCACTCCTTGGCACTCTTCCTTGGAGTTTAAGCACTCTCAAACGAACAAACTATCGTTATAATCACGGAATCTGTCTACACTCTGAAACAAATCTTGTTTCTGATTCAGTCAGCGAGCGCGAGCACCAAACAGAACTCCGGAAATATTAAATATGGTAAAACATGAGTACATCTCATTTAATGCTTAATCGACACCTTTCATTAATTTTCACTCTGTCAAGTCACCTTTATTTCTATAGCGCTTTATACAATACAGATTGTGTCAAAGCAGCTTCACGGTGTTGTTTGCAACAGATGTAATAGATTTAATTGAATTGTCCCGCCTATGAATATAGTGGAATATAAATAATACTGCTGTGCACGCCACGTGATGCTGGACTAGCACAGATAATAAAGGCTGAGTTCATTACAATGAGAGCATAATGCATATAGCAGATGGAAATAAAAGCTGTTAGCAAATGTTTGCTGTATAAATACAATAAAGTATTCTTTATATGAACAGATCAGCAGATTCACTGCACAGAAACTGAACCGTAAAAACGTCTCATCATCACAGAGATGAAGTGGAAGGGGCTGAAGCTGATAATTAATACGAGCACGTTTGATGACTATATGAAGTCGTGTCAGCACACAGATGGCAAACGCACGCGAGCGTCGGTATCACGCATCCAATACAAAGAGGATAAAGCGGCTCCATCAGCGGGACAGCATTAAACTCTCCCACTGCGTCTATTCACACCAATTACTCGCACAGACAAAGGCCTATTTGATTCTGCAAAGCCTGATACGCGGCTAATGCTTTGAGCTCAGACCAGAAAAGCAGCATGACGCTAACAGCCCTGAGCACCATTAGCGTACGTAATATTTGACTGTTTTTACTGTATTTTTGATCAAATAAATGCAGCCCTGGTGAGGCTTTCAGAAACACTGACCCCAAACTTTTGCACAGTAGTGTACACTAAATAATTTTCTCATTGATGTTCAAGCGATGTGGAGTGAGAAATGAACTGAAAGCTTGTGGAGCTTCAGTTTTACAGTCACTCATGCTTCACAGGTGGGTTTAACAGCACAGAACACGAGCCATGTGGGTAACAGATAAAAAAATCAACAGTCGGCTAAAACTGAAAAACACCGGTGAAAATAACAAACTCCATTCAGAACGCCCGACTCATTTCTTTGGGCTTTTCTATAAACTTTCATGGAAGCTAACCTGACAGTAAAACTGCAGGAGTGTCCCTCATTTACCACAATGAAGCCACAATACCGCAGTAACCAGAGCGGGTGTACATCACTGGCTGATCTTCATTCACTTCCTATTCTTCTTTTTACTTGACTGGAGCTGAATAATAATTTGTAAATCTAGTGATGTGTTACTGCCACTGTTTTCATGAAATTAGATCCTCATTATCGGTGTTGGGGGTAACGCATTACAAGTAACGTGAGTTACGTAATCAGATTACTTTTTTTCAAGTAACTAGTAAAGTAGCGCATTACTTTTTAATTGTATGTACTTTTTAATGTTTATGTGCTACTGTAGATCTAGACTAAACGAGAACATGCATTTACTCATTTCAGATTCAGTACTCCTCAAAATGAGTAAAAACAGAGAAATGCAAACTCAGAATATGACGCAAACTTCTGCAAACTCAGAATAATCTCATCTTATTAACCAGTGTCTTTGCTGCTGACCTTCAACGTCCAAATTAACCCACTCTAACAAAAATGATTTTAGAATAACTAACATTTGGTTTCATTTTTTAATGCTGAGCAGAGAAAAAATGGCCAGCCCATGAGAAAATGTAACGCGACACTAATGTAACACATTACTTTCCACAAAAAGTAACTAAGTAACGCAATTATAGGGAGTAACGCAATTTTGTAGTGCATTACTCTTAAAAGTTACGTTCCCCAATTATTATGGTGATTCTCAGTGTACAAATATCTAAACATCCAAGAAAAACATTACAAAAAAGTGTAGTTTTCTGAGTAAGTGGTCAAAATGAAGAAAGAAGCATCTGCCAGTGGGGTCAAAGAAATCTATGTCGTTTGCTCTCCAATTAACTGGAAATTTGAAGAAGAAAAACTGAAACATTTTCTTGTAGAACATACTCAGATATTTTTTGTTTGTTTTATTTACTCTAATAGCATCTATTCTTAATTTTTTTATTTTTTTTACAAATATTCGTACTGGAAAACAAGACAAAAATTCACTTCTGCAGTGCATTTAACAACAACAACAAAAAAACCAGCACATCAAGCATCATGAAATGTTACTAGTATTGCAGTTAACTTCTGATACTTTGGTGACCCCATCTGACTCTAGTAAAAGTCTATGTTATTGTGTTTAACCCTGACTCTGATCTGCTCACGCTGAGCTCTGATCCCCCTGCGGCTCGTACCTTTGAGGTCCAGGTTCCTGGCTCCGTTAGAGTGCTGCGTCACGGTGCGAGAGTCGATCTTGAGCGTGTGCACGTTGGTGGTGTCGCGTGAAACCACCACGTTGTGCCACTGATTGTCATTGAGCGGCTTCTCCGAGTTTCCCTTCATGAGAGACGGGCCGTTCCCCAGGTCAAACACATAGTGGACGTACCTGAAACACACACACACCGCATTAAACTACTTTATTTAGTCTAAATATGTGCTTTATTTCATTTTTATTTAATACAAATTTTAAAAAAGTTACAACTCTTTAGTCTAAACTTGTGCTTTATTTAGTTTTTATTTAAATGTTCACTTATTTTAGTCTTTATTTAGTCTAAATGCATGCTTTATTTTTTATTTAATCTAGACACAGTTTATTTAGTCTAAATGCATGCTTTATTTTTTATTTAATCTAGAGACACTCTTTATTTAGTCTAAATGCTTGCTTTATTTTTTATTTAATCTAGACACACTCTTTATTTAGTCTAAATGCATTTGCTTTATTTTTTATTTAATCTAGACACACTCTTTATTTAGTCTAAATGCATGCTTTATTTTTTATTTAATCTAGACACACTCTTTATTTAGTCTAAATGCATGCTTTATTTTTTATTTAATCTAGACACACTTTATTTAGTCTAAATGCATGCTTTATTTTTTATTTAATCTAGACACACTCTTTATTTAGTCTAAATGCATGCTTTATTTTTTATTTAATCTAGACACACTCTTTATTTAGTCTAAATGCATGCTTTATTTTTTATTTAATCTAGACACACTCTTTATTTAGTCTAAATGCATGCTTTATTTTTATTTAATCTAGACACACTCTTTTAGTCTAAATGCATGCTTTCTTTTTTATTTAATCTAGAGACACTTTATTTAGTCTAAATGCATATGCTTTATTTTTTATTTAATCTAGACACACACTTTATTTAGTCTAAATGCTTGCTTTATTTTTTATTTAATCTAGACACACTCTTTATTTAGTCTAAATGCTTGCTTTATTTTTTATTTAATCTAGACACACTCTTTATTTAGTCTAAATGCTTGCTTTATTTTTTATTTAATCTAGACACACTCTTTATTTAGTCTAAATGCTTGCTTTATTTTTTATTTAATCTAGACACACTCTTTATTTAGTCTAAATGCTTGCTTTATTTTTTATTTAATCTAGACACACTCTTTATTTAGTCTAAATGCTTGCTTTATTTTTTATTTAATCTAGACACACTCTTTATTTAGTCTAAATGCTTGCTTTATTTTTTATTTAATCTAGACACACTCTTTATTTAGTCTAAATGCATGCTTTATTTTTTATTTAATCTAGACACAGTTTATTTAGTCTAAATGCATGCTTTATTTTTATTTAATCTAGACACAGTTTATTTAGTCTAAATGCATGCTTTATTTTTTATTTAATCTAGACACACACTTTATTTAGTCTAAATGCATGCTTTATTTTTATTTAATCTAGACACACTCTTTATTTAGTCTAAATGCTTGCTTTATTTTTTATTTAATCTAGACACACTCTTTATTTAGTCTAAATGCTTGCTTTATTTTTTATTTAATCTAGACACACTCTTTATTTAGTCTAAATGCTTGCTTTATTTTTTATTTAATCTAGACACACACTTTATTTAGTCTAAATGCATGCTTTATTTTTTATTTAATCTAGAGACACTTTATTTAGTCTAAATGCATATGCTTTATTTTTTATTTAATCTAGACACACTCTTTATTTAGTCTAAATGCATGCTTTCTTTTTTATTTAATCTAGACACACTTTATTTAGTCTAAATGCATGCTTTATTTTTTATTTAATCTAGACACACTCTTTATTTAGTCTAAATGCATGCTTTATTTTTTATTTAATCTAGACACACTCTTTATTTAGTCTAAATGCTTGCTTTATTTTTTATTTAATCTAGACACACTCTTTATTTAGTCTAAATGCTTGCTTTATTTTTTATTTAATCTAGACACACTCTTTATTTAGTCTAAATGCTTGCTTTATTTTTTATTTAATCTAGACACACTCTTTATTTAGTCTAAATGCTTGCTTTATTTTTTATTTAATCTAGACACACTCTTTATTTAGTCTAAATGCTTGCTTTATTTTTTATTTAATCTAGACACAGTTTATTTAGTCTAAATGCATGCTTTATTTTTATTTAATCTAGACACACTCTTTATTTAGTCTAAATGCATGCTTTATTTTTTATTTAATCTAGACACAGTTTATTTAGTCTAAATGCATGCTTTATTTTTTATTTAATCTAGACACACTTTATTTAGTCTAAATGCATGCTTTATTTTTTATTTAATCTAGACACTCTTTATTTAGTCTAAATGCATGCTTTCTTTTTTATTTAATCTAGACACACTTTATTTAGTCTAAATGCATATGCTTTATTTTTTATTTAATCTAGACACACTCTTTATTTAGTCTAAATGCATATGCTTTATTTTTTATTTAATCTAGACACACTCTTTATTTAGTCTAAATGCATGCTTTCTTTTTTATTTAATCTAGAGACACTTTATTTAGTCTAAATGCATATGCTTTATTTTTTATTTAATCTAGACACTCTTTATTTAGTCTAAATGCATATGCTTTATTTTTTATTTAATCTAGACACAGTTTATTTAGTCTAAATGCATATGCTTTATTTTTTATTTAATCTAGACACAGTTTATTTAGTCTAAATGCATATGCTTTATTTTTTATTTAATCTAGACACAGTTTATTTAGTCTAAATGCATATGCTTTATTTTTTATTTAATCTAGACACAGTTTATTTAGTCTAAATGCATATGCTTTATTTTTTATTTAATCTAGACACAGTTTATTTAGTCTAAATGCATATGCTTTATTTTTTATTTAATCTAGACACAGTTTATTTAGTCTAAATGCATATGCTTTATTTTTTATTTAATCTAGACACAGTTTATTTAGTCTAAATGCATATGCTTTATTTTTTATTTAATCTAGACACTCTTTATTTAGTCTAAATGCATATGCTTTATTTTTTATTTAATCTAGACACACTCTTTATTTAGTCTAAATGCATATGCTTTATTTTTTATTTAATCTAGACACACTCTTTATTTAGTCTAAATGCTTGCTTTATTTTTTATTTAATCTAGACACACTTTATTTAGTCTAAATGCATGCTTTATTTTTTATTTAATCTAGACACACTCTTTATTTAGTCTAAATGCTTGCTTTATTTTTTATTTAATCTAGACACACTCTTTATTTAGTCTAAATGCTTGCTTTATTTTTTATTTAATCTAGACACACTCTTTATTTAGTCTAAATGCATGCTTTCTTTTTTATTTAATCTAGACACACTTTATTTAGTCTAAATGCATGCTTTATTTTTTATTTAATCTAGACACACTCTTTATTTAGTCTAAATGCTTGCTTTATTTTTTATTTAATCTAGACACACTCTTTATTTAGTCTAAATGCTTGCTTTATTTTTTATTTAATCTAGACACACTCTTTATTTAGTCTAAATGCTTGCTTTATTTTTTATTTAATCTAGACACACTCTTTATTTAGTCTAAATGCTTGCTTTATTTTTTATTTAATCTAGACACACTCTTTATTTAGTCTAAATGCATGCTTTATTTTTTATTTAATCTAGACACACTCTTTATTTAGTCTAAATGCATGCTTTATTTTTTATTTAATCTAGACACACTCTTTATTTAGTCTAAATGCATGCTTTATTTTTTATTTAATCTAGACACTCTTTATTTAGTCT
This sequence comes from Sinocyclocheilus anophthalmus, assembly GCA_018155175.1. Lineage (NCBI taxonomy): Eukaryota > Metazoa > Chordata > Actinopteri > Cypriniformes > Cyprinidae > Sinocyclocheilus > Sinocyclocheilus anophthalmus. Next base: position 196,657 of record JADLZN010010095.1, read on the forward strand.
AAATGCATATGCTTTATTTTTTATTTAATCTAGACACTCTTTATTTAGTCTAAATGCATATGCTTTATTTTTTATTTAATCTAGACACAGTTTATTTAGTCTAAATGCATATGCTTTATTTTTTATTTAATCTAGACACAGTTTATTTAGTCTAAATGCATGCTTTATTTTTTATTTAATCTAGACACACTCTTTATTTAGTCTAAATGCATGCTTTATTTTTTATTTAATCTAGACACAGTTTATTTAGTCTAAATGCATGCTTTATTTTTTATTTAATCTAGACACAGTTTATTTAGTCTAAATGCATATGCTTTATTTTTTATTTAATCTAGACACACTCTTTATTTAGTCTAAATGCATGCTTTATTTTTATTTAATCTAGACACAGTTTATTTAGTCTAAATGCATGCTTTATTTTTTATTTAATCTAGACACACTCTTTATTTAGTCTAAATGCATGCTTTATTTTTTATTTAATCTAGACACACTTTATTTAGTCTAAATGCATGCTTTCTTTTTTATTTAATCTAGACACACTTTATTTAGTCTAAATGCATGCTTTATTTTTTATTTAATCTAGACACACTTTATTTAGTCTAAATGCATGCTTTCTTTTTTATTTAATCTAGACACACTTTATTTAGTCTAAATGCATGCTTTCTTTTTTATTTAATCTAGACACACTCTTTATTTAGTCTAAATGCATGCTTTATTTTTATTTAATCTAGACACAGTTTATTTAGTCTAAATGCATATGCTTTATTTTTTATTTAATCTAGACACACTTTATTTAGTCTAAATGCATGCTTTATTTTTTATTTAATCTAGACACACTCTTTATTTAGTCTAAATGCATGCTTTATTTTTTATTTAATCTAGACACACTCTTTATTTAGTCTAAATGCATGCTTTCTTTTTTATTTAATCTAGACACACTCTTTATTTAGTCTAAATGCTTGCTTTATTTTTTATTTAATCTAGACACACTCTTTATTTAGTCTAAATGCTTGCTTTATTTTTTATTTAATCTAGACACACTCTTTATTTAGTCTAAATGCTTGCTTTATTTTTTATTTAATCTAGACACACTCTTTATTTAGTCTAAATGCTTGCTTTATTTTTTATTTAATCTAGACACACTCTTTATTTAGTCTAAATGCTTGCTTTATTTTTTATTTAATCTAGACACACTCTTTATTTAGTCTAAATGCTTGCTTTATTTTTTATTTAATCTAGACACACTCTTTATTTAGTCTAAATGCATGCTTTATTTTTTATTTAATCTAGACACACTCTTTATTTAGTCTAAATGCATGCTTTATTTTTTATTTAATCTAGACACACTCTTTTAGTCTAAATGCATGCTTTCTTTTTTATTTAATCTAGAGACACTTTATTTAGTCTAAATGCATATGCTTTATTTTTTATTTAATCTAGACACAGTTTATTTAGTCTAAATGCATATGCTTTATTTTTTATTTAATCTAGACACACTCTTTATTTAGTCTAAATGCATGCTTTCTTTTTTATTTAATCTAGACACACTCTTTATTTAGTCTAAATGCATGCTTTATTTTTTATTTAATCTAGACACACTCTTTATTTAGTCTAAATGCATATGCTTTATTTTTTATTTAATCTAGACACAGTTTATTTAGTCTAAATGCATATGCTTTATTTTTTATTTAATCTAGACACAGTTTATTTAGTCTAAATGCATATGCTTTATTTTTTATTTAATCTAGACACACTTTATTTAGTCTAAATGCATGCTTTATTTTTATTTAATCTAGACACAGTTTATTTAGTCTAAATGCATGCTTTATTTTTTATTTAATCTAGACACTCTTTATTTAGTCTAAATGCATGCTTTATTTTTTATTTAATCTAGACACAGTTTATTTAGTCTAAATGCATGCTTTATTTTTTATTTAATCTAGACACTCTTTATTTAGTCTAAATGCATGCTTTATTTTTTATTTAATCTAGACACACACTTTATTTAGTCTAAACGTGTGCTTTATTAAGTGCAGCAGAACGAGAGAACATAAACGTGTGCTGATGTGAGGTGTGAGCGCTTCCTTCATTTCTCTTCATTAAATGAAAAACTGAAATGAATTCTGCGCTCTGTTGTAGTTTTGTTTGACTGGGCTGGTTTTGGTTTGTGGCAAGGTGCCTGGTGATTTGCACGGTTTTAAAGACTACATAATGAAGAAACAGCACTGATTAAACAGAGACATCAGTTTCAATCAAATCGTCCAGAACATCGACTGGCATGAAATGTGTTGCGAGGATCTGCTCGTCACCAAACCCACCGGGATCTTCTAGTAAATGTCTTGATAATGCCAAATCACTGGAGCAGATTTCTGAATGCGGCACACAAACCACACCAGCTTTTCTTGTCCGCTTTAGAGTTCTGCAGACAGAAGCGGTTCTGATGGAACTCTGTCCTTATTTTCACACCACAAATGAGCGACTCTTCACTGAATGAAACTCATTTCCTGCGCTCTAGTTATTCTAATACCGCAGACAATGTTGCTCTCTGGTGTTTTCCCTACATTCACTGTCATTTGCCTTCAAATATCGATTATAAAACACTGCATTCATTGTGTTCATCACAGATAAGAACTGTGAAGAATGAGCTTTGACTGGTCATAAGAGCGTGAATAATGACTGCGCTGAAGCACTTAAACACGACAAAGAGCATCCACACATCTGCTGCTCAGAAACACTCTTCTTCTCCACAGTGTTTGTGTGTGAAAGGAGTCAGCTTTCACTCGTCTTCCCCACATCACCGGCGTGATTTCAATCAGCTGCTACTGTACGCCTTCATTTCACACATCTCACACTTCATTTCAGGTCACAAGCTCCATCTGTGTATTTATCATGCACCAAATGCAATCAATAACTTATTTCTAATACGATTACTTTAAATACTGTTTTGCCGGGTCAGATTTTAATGGGGAGTTGTGTCCAAAATATCATCAAAATTAATTCAATTACCCCAAAATTTCAAGATATAATAAAAAAAAAAAAGTATGAGATCTTGTTTTTATATTATACAATATGATTAACATATAATTAAGCAATATGTCAAGAGCAAGAGAGCTGTTTTCAGGAATATGAGCGCAACTGCAAGCATGATACTGATTTTATACAAACAAGTTAATATTAATTGAACTGCGTTTCAGTCACGATTTTTGCTCTTTCTGCAAGAAAACAGCTCCAAACAAAGCCACAGCGGAACTGAACGAATCAGCTGCTTCGAAGGAATCGTTTGAATAAATGATTCAGTGACTGCCACCTAGTGTCATATTTAAAAGCATCGTTTTATTTTTCCATCATATTTTCTATAATAAAATAATAATAATAATAAAACATTAGTGTTAGGGTTACCAATTCAGATGAATTCCGTGCACCTCTGCAGTAGCCAAGAGAATTTCTGCTGGATTTCATGTGCTTGGTACGACTCTAGAAGTCCTTAACATTTGTAAATCGCAATTTTTGATTAAACAGCCGACATTTCCCAAATGTGGATCTTTCAGATGAATCTGAGAAGTCCTGGTTCGGTTTAGTCTTGACTACAGCACTACCCAGAACATTTTCTCTATATTTCATTACTGCATTGTTATTTATGACTTATTATTGTCTATTCTCTTTATCATTAGTGTTTTTATTACCTTATATTATATGTATGTCTGCACTATGTTTGTACTTTCGGTACTGGAAGCTCCTGACACCAAGACGAATTCCTGCTGTGCGTAAACACACTTGGCAATAAAGCTCTTTCTGATTCTGCTTCTGAACATTAAACTGTGACGTTGTGAAAAGTGAGAAGCTGCGACTGACCCTTTGACCAGCTCCACCACGATGAAGTCGCTGCCGTCGCCGCTGTTGAAGAGCAGCAGGCCGTCGGTGCTGGTGGTCTTGAACTGGAAGAACAGGTGCATGGATGCGTACGCCTGCAGCGTGGCCAGCGCCAGGTAACTGCCTTTATTGCGGAAGGTCACGGGGTCGGCGATGATGAGGCGCATGCCGAAGCGGGCGTTCAGCTCGCAGTACGAGATGTCTCCGTTCTTACACTGGTCCAGGTACGGCACGCCGTTCAGCGTCAGGCCCTGCAGGTGCCCGATGAAGTTAGACGGCACCACGGAGATGAACCTGCGCTCCGTCATGATGCCCGTCTCGATGTTGTGGAACTCCAGACGCGTGTGATCACCGGTCATCTGACCTGCAGAGCCAGTCCAAGAGTCACTGAATCACACCACTGTGCTTCCCCAGTGTAATCACAGCACATTACCACACATGTCTTATATTACACATTGTATGAAATGCTATCTTTAAATACTGTATGCCAGTCAGGCTTTATCTACTTAAATAAGCACTCATTTGCATACATTTCCAGAACACAAATCTAAAGCCCGGTTCAAAATTCTACTGAGTCTGTTGTCATATTAGAGTTAAAGGTTCCCTTTCATGGGAACTTCGAACTGCGTCCTCTAGGGGTCGCTATGGGGAACGCCTCGTCGTGACCCTGTGTCTGAAGCATACATTGAAAAAACCCCAACAACACGTTGGCCGGCGACAGACATGACGTCACTACCGGTGCGACTACAATATAAATAGGCGCCGGGAGCACACATAATTCACTTCTTCATTCTTCATTGACTGGTCTGTTTTGAAGCGTGCATTTCCAGAAAATAAGAGCTAATCTATTTATATGGCGAGTCACTAGTAGAGCATTTAGAAATTGTGGCATGCCCGTTTCAGCGCTATTTTAGCACCAGATTGACACACACGGTTATTGTTGTTTGTTTGGGGCGAGGATCACTCACGCGTGTCCTCGAGGGGGCATCTGCGTGCATTGCGAGTTTTTCCATGATAAACTCCGTTCTCGTTTTCTCTCTTTTCAAGTAAGAGGGGCAGCCATCTGCTTCCCGCGGTTCAGGACCCTCTGCTGCTGAGGCACGGAGGAAAATTAGCTTGTGGGGATCGCAGGTGGACCTGGCCGATGAGTTTAGAGAGGGGCTTTCCTTCTCGCGCTCATCGGTGGGGGGCGAGAGACAGCCACTGGAGGTTGATGTTCTCTCTTTAACATCATCTGTTCCAGGGGCCAGTGCTCTGCTGGGTTAAGCCCAGGAAGAGCAGGAAATGGAAGATGAGAGCGAAGAAGCTGAGGCTGAGCCATCTCAATCCTCCTGCCCTGCGTATGATGAACTCTTAGAGGTTAGGGTCGCTGCCCCACGTCAAGGCTTGACTTGCCATGGAAGCGGACTAAGAAAGTGGCGTCGCGAGGTCGTCTCGATGAACGTTATTTTTCTGGCCATAACCCTCCAGCTAAGGTGAGCCTTCTTTTCTTCCTGTTTTTCATATAAAGATTGAGAATGAATGGAAGAGGCCGTTTTTCTCACTCATCCATCGGTTTCAGCATACCAGTTCTGCGAATATCGAGGCGGTGCGCGAAACCGGCTATGAGAGAATGCCCCCTGTAGAAAAGACGCTAGCTAGCTATCTCTCTATGAGAGAGACATCATCTCTCAAAACTCCCCCCTTGCCATCCATGCCTCTTCAAGCTACATATAAAATGAATGGCAAGGCATACGCAGAAGCAGGTCAGGCTGCAGCTTCGTTGCACACCATGGCGGTGCTTCAGGCATACCAGGCTGACCTGCTGAAAGACCTGGATAAAGGCGAGGGCCTTTCTTCTTATGAGATGGCTGAGTTACGCCGCACCACGGATCTTGCTTTCCGTGCTACTAAGCAGGCCGCCTCTTCTAGTGGCAGGTCCATGGTGGCTATGGTAGTGATGGAGAGGCATCTGTGGTTGAACCTGGCAGACATCGGGAGGAAATAAAGGGGCTTTCTTCTCGATGCCCCGTTTTCGCCCTCTGAACTTTTTGGTACATCCTTTGAGACGGTCGTCGAAAAGTTCAGGTAGGCGAAGGCGCGCTCAGCGGCCTTCAACACCTTCATTCCACGAAGGTCCAGGTCCGAGCCCGATCAACACAGGGGTCCTGGCCCATCTCGGTCTGAAAATCAGAGATGGGCACAGAAGGCTAGTGCCGCGGCTCGCGCTCCTCCCCCACCTGCGGGTAGGGGTAGGAAGTATCGGGGCCGAAGGGGGGTAGGCAGGACCTGAGGGATGTGATCCAGACAAGGCGTCAGCTCTTTTGTCTGGATCAGAGTGATACTTCAGTATCTACTCATTTCTTTCGTGGGTCTTACATCTGCCCTTATCTTCATTTCCTAATTCCCCTGTAACCACCATATCGCCACCTGACCGAGGTCAGGTGGAAGCTTCCTGCTTAACAGTCTCCTTCTGGACCTATGATGTTTTGGTTGGTTCTATGGTTAATCATAGTAACCACCTTACTGAAGGTCCGGTCTAGAGGCTTTTCTGGACAGAGCTCCAACGCGGGAGCCGTGGTGGGTGAGTACGATCCATGTCTAAATATATGTATATATGAATATATATGTGTATCTATTGAGACTGGTGGTTGTGTGTATAACCTTTTGCTAGTTTCTTTGCAGTGTTTCCCGTGCTGGGGTCAGAAACCGGGTGCTCGACTTGCAGAGCTTATTTCACTCGTCGATATATGTCCAGAAGGTAAGTAAGGTTTCGGTTTCATACTTCCTGGATCATGCGGCCATAACACAGGCTTCTGCGGGAGTTTTGTGATTATCAGGCCCCCGGTGTCACTGCAAAAAATTCCTGGACGTCCGGGCTGGGGTTTACGCTTTCATGCTACCCTGACTGTCTACCGTATCTGGGTCGCCCTGAGAGGTTTTCCCGATCACCAGGATATCCCCTTGAGTCACACCGCCCTCACCATTGAGGGTTATTGTGAGTATGATTTTTCTTTCGAGCGTTAATCCTCTCTGATGAGTTAGATTCCTCGCTCCATGGGCTATCCTCATGGTAGTATTGACCAGTGCTCCCCTTTATCAAAGGGTTACCTGGAATGAAAGTTTGGCTAGACTGCAGTATGCTTACCCCTCTGATTTTCAATCATGCTGGCAGTGTCGAGCTCCCTCTCTTTGAACTGGGTTTGTGCTCGCTCAGCCAAGGTAAACTACTGCTAGCGTTCCGGCATTGGAACATGCTGTAGGTCGAGCCCCCTTCTCGACTGAGAACTGGGTGTGTTGCCCCACAGCTAAGTAAACTATTGCTATCTGTTCCAGTTTGGAACATGCTGCAGGTCGAGCCCCGTCTCGGTTTGAGAGCTGAGTGTGTTGCTTCCCTCATCTGAATAACTGCTAGCTGTTCCACCATTGGAACATGCTGTAGGTTGAGTTCCCTCTCCATTGAGAGCTGGATGTTCTCCAGCCCCATCTACAGATTTACTGCTAGCCACTCCAGCATTATAGCCGTAGATATAGCGTCTGGGTATACGCTATTTTTATCTATAGGCTGCCTGTTCAGGGTGCCACGAGAACCCCTAGAAAGGTATGCAAGTGTAGTGCACGTTATGCTTTGCCCATTTTCTAAAATCCACAAAGGTGGTAAGTGTGCATGTTATGCTTTGCCCACTTTTTAAAATCCACATAAGTGGTAAGTGTGCACGTTATGCTTTGCCCTCTTTTCTAAAAATCCTGTATGGTAAGTGCTACGCGCAAGACTTCGTGCTCTTTTGGTTTAAAACCCCGGTTCTGCCTTGGGCACCACTCCTCCTATGTATCCTCTGGATACCTACTTAACAGGGTGCTACTAAGTATCTGTTGAGACAGTTCCTTCACCACAAGAAAAACAAACGTGCGGTAGCCCCTGTGTGACAGACCAAGACTTAGTATGATTCTAGGCTCTTGGTCGTGTTACCTTAAAGGAATCTATTCCTGATTCTAAGCCATGAGCTTTACCCCGGGCCCAGGAGTTCTGGCCCTGAGAGGTAAGTTTTTTTGGGTATGTAGCCTAGGCCTTTGGCCTTAGGGAGTAACGTCACTGACAGCCGTCTAAACGTCCCCGGGGCAACTCCCATAGCAATATGGTACAGTTGGTACTTAGTGCCCGCCATGGTTCTGGCTTGCACTCCCCTCAGCATGGTGGCGTGGGTATAACCGTTCCCCATAGCGACCCCTAGAGGGCGCATTTCGAAGTTCCCATGAAAGGGAACGTCTCAGTTTACTTATGTAACCATAGTTCCCTGAGTAGGGAACAAGACACTGCTCCTCTAGTTTCTTGCCATCTTGCGACAGCAAGCTTCAGAAGAGAGTGATGTGTAGCTCCCGGCGCCGATTTATACTGGAGTCGCACCGGTAGTGACGTCATGGCTGTCGCCGGCCACTAGTTGTGTTTTTCAATGTATGCTTCAGAACCACGGTCACGACGAGGCTTCCCCTAGCGACCTCCTAGAGGACGCGTGGCTCGTTCCCTACTTCAGGGACCAGGTTACATAAGTAACCTGAGACGTTTTTCCAGAGGGCATTCTGGGTTTCTCTTTTTATCACTCCATAAATACTGCGAACAGACAGAAAACAAACACATTTTCAACATGCTTTTAGGAATAAAATGTTGTATAAACACAGGTGATTGAAATATTGAACAAACCCCTCAGTAAAACACCTTTCAATATATATATATATCTAATAGCATAAGCGCTGCGAAGAGAATATCTTTTAAAAATATGGATTGTATTGAAATCTACACATGCAAACACATTAAATGTATGAATTAATACTTAAATGTGTATTTTGGATGTTTTCTTTCCACTAGACTGAAAGAAGATGATAAAACTACAGTAGCCACTCAGAAATGCTCTGTGTCTGTCAGTAATCTCTGCGCTCTGATTGGCTGACATTTATATGGTGGGTGGGGTTTCAGGCTTTAATCAGCGATTGTTTGCTATTAAACTGCACAGCCTGAGTTTCATCTTCCTCTCACTAGAGCTCATGAGTAAATGTTTCTCTGTCAATGAAGCATGAATGGCATTTCTACCTTCCACAGTAACGTTATCCACGGACAGCTGCAGGTTCCTCCCTCGCCGGGTCACTTTAACCGAGTGCCACTCGTTATCGTTGAGTTTCTGACCCGCCGTCAGGATCTCTGGACCTTTACCTGCAGCAGGAGAGAGCGGTCAGATACACGACCATACACACCTACACGAACACTCAACTCCACTCCCACACACACACACCACACACACACCCTCTCTCACACACACTCACACACACACACACTCACTCACTCACACACACACCCACACTCTCTCTCTCTTATCATCCGATCGTGGTTCTTTTTCTCTATTAGTGCTACTGGATCTTAGCGCTGCATTTGACACTATCGACCACAATATTCTTTTGAATAGACTAAACAATTATCTTGGCATTAGTGGAATTGCATTGTCATGGTTCAGATCTTACTTATCTGACCGCCATCAATTCATAACAGTGAATGAAGAGGTATCATATCGACCACAAGTGCAGTATGGAGTACCTCAAGGCTCAGTACTAGGGCCGTTACTTTTCACGCTTTACATGTTACCCTTGGGAGATATCGTCAGGAAACACGGTGTTAGCTTTCACTGTTATGCTGATGATACTCAGCTCTATAATTCTTAGCTACCCGATTAAACATTTGCAAAACTAACGGAATGCATAGATGATATAAAAACTGGATGACCAGTAATTTCATACTGCTGAATTCTGAAAACAGAGGTTTTTTAATTATTGGGACCAAACCTCTGCATGTAACCTAAACTACTGATCTACACTCGATGGCTGCTGTCCTGCCTCGTCATCAGTTATGAACCTAGGTGTGCTATTTGATAGCATTTTTTCCTTTGAAAGCCACGTTTCTAGCAGTTGTAAAAATATATCTAAATTATGACCTATGCTCTCAATGTCAAATGCGGAAATGTTAATCCATGCGTTTATGACATTAAGGTTAGATTATTTTAATGCTTTATTGGGTGGTTGCTCTGTGCATTTAATAAACAAACTCCAGCTGGCCCAAAATGCAGCATTTAGAGTTCTTACTAGAACCAGGAAGTTTGACCATATTAGCCCGGTTCTGTCAACTTTGCACTGGCTACCTATTAAACATCGTATTGATTTTAAATTTCTTGCTTATTAATTATAAAGCCCTGAATGGTTTAGCACATCAGCATTTGAACGAGCTCTTATTACTTATAGTCCTCCACGTCCCGCTGCGTTCCTCAAACTCTGGCAATCTTATTAACCTAGAATTCAAAATCACTTGCGGGCGGCCAGATCCTTTCCTATTTCAGCCCCAAACTCTGGAATAATCTACCTAACACTGTTCGGGAGGCAGACACATTCTTGTCAGTTTAAATCTAGATTAAAGTCCATCTCTTTAACCTGGCTTACACATTACACACTAATACTCTTCTAATATTCAAATCCGTTGAATGATTGTTAGGCTGCATTAATTAGGTTAACCTGAACCGGGAACACTTCCCATAACACCCGATTTACTTGCTACATTGTTAGAAGAATGGCATCTATGCTAATAGTCTCTTTAATTCTTATTCCGAGGTCACGGTAGCCACCCAGATCTGGTCTGTATCCAGATTAGATGGTCACTGCTGTCACCCGGATCCAGTACGTGTCCAGACCAGATGATGGATCAGCACCTAGAGAGGACCTCTACAGCACTGAAAGACAGTGGAGACCAGGACAATTAGATGAGCCCCAGATACAGATCCCCAGTGAAAACCTTGTCTCAGACGGCCACCGGGACAAGACCCCAGAGCCAGATGAGGCTCCTCTTCACCATCTGACTTTGCTGCGCCTGGACCTGACTGCTGTTTCGTCTGGTCAGCGGAAACCTGGCCCCTTCTACTGAGCCTGGTTTCTCCCGACGGTGTTTGGTTTCTGGTTTCTCCAAACATGTAGTGGTTGGTTTCTTTGGCTTGTTTTAGGTTTGGTGACGCTCGGTCCTGATTTGCACTATGGGAGATAGCTGAACTGGATGAAGAAAAACATCACTGAATCATCATCAACGACTTTGCTGAAAATCTCTGTTATTGTCTCTTGCTTATTGGCAACTAGTTCCCCGTTGACACTGTAAAGCTGCATTGACACAGTATTGTATAAAGCACGATAGAGATAGAATATAGAAATAAAGGTGACTTGACGTGACCCAGAACACACGTTAGAGAGAGCCACACCTCTACTCCACTTCACACACATGCACAACCCACCACAACTGAGATATATCTGCACACACACAAGGAGCACACACTCTGCACACACACACAACTGACGGAGATATCTCCACACAGAGAGCGACACACATTCACAAACACACACACACTGAGGAGATATCTGCACACACAGAGAGAGACACACACTCACACACACACACAGAGAGAGAGAGACACACACACACACACACAAGAGACAAGAGAGAGACACACACACACACACAGAGAGAGACACACACTCACACACACATTCACATAAACACTGATGCTATACTGCACACAGCGCACAGCCACATTCACACACACATCAAAAACGGGGGGGGGGGTTGGGTTGTCATCATGACGATGTTCACCTACAGTTGTCATCAGATCTTACAGAAATAACACACCTGACAGCTTCTTGCTGCTTCAACATAAGCATCTGCTGTTATTGTTCACGAACCGAAAAAAACTAAATCTTTCCGTAATATGAATAAAGCTGAAAAAAGTAAAAAAAATGTAAAATATAAATATTAGATTAAACACTTACACATAAAAACAAAAATAGCAATGTTGCCTAACTTAAATAAATTGGTTTAACTTTAGAATCTAAAATTACTAAGACTTTAATATAAATAAACCTATAAAAATAATAAAAATGACAAAAGCACAGAGCAAAATCACTAAAACTAAAATTAGAAATGTTCCCTAAACGAAATAAGTTATTATTACGAAATGACTAAAACTGAATAGAAATAAAGCTATAAAGATTCGTTCTGTGAATCACAGGCTTTATTGTGGCCTGCTGCATATTTATGACTCTTGTTTTCATGCCGTTTCCATTATTCATGATGAGATCTTAACAGGAGCTGGAGGGGACGCAGAGCAAAGTCTCTGGGAGTCTCTCTGAGCTTTGAGTTGTGATTCAATCTGTCGTGCACTTTGGGCTCTACATGATTGTTTGTAATAGTGTGTGTTTGGATGTGAGCGGATATCACCTGTAGAGCGAGACGAGAGCCACCGTCGCCTCGAATCAGCGCTCCAGCGGCCTGACAGGGCATTCTGGGTAATTGGCTGTGGTTAAATCGCAGCGGCGCCTGAGGTCAGACGCAGATCAGGCCGATTCGAAACGAACGGGAAACTAACGGGAGAAACGGCCGTGGAAGCGGACTCAGGAGCCGACAGCACACGCCACATCAGTGTGACGCTTTCACACGGCAAACACACCGTCACATGTGAAGTGTGGCTCACGCTGAATTACAGTGACTCTCCAGCACGTTAATGAAGCGCTGCACCTTCTCCTGAACTAATCAATACATAATAATTATTATTATTATTTCAAGCCAAATGCTCTGCATTTATCCCATCCAAAGTGCACACACACTGCAGTGAACACACACACAGTTGGAGCAGTTGGGGGTTCGGTTCTTGCTCAAGGGCACCTCAGTCGTGGTATTGAAGGTGGGAGAGAGCGCTGTACATTCACTCCCCCCACCTACAATCCCTGCTCGAGACTCGAACACACAACCTTTGGGTTACGAGTCCGACTCTCTAACCGTTAGGCCACGACTTCCCATTGATTTTATTGTGAGACTGAGATTAATGCAGATGAAAGTTTCTCTTTCTTTGTGTGTGTGTGTGCGTGTGCATTCATAAACACATGCTCAGAAATCTCCTCCAGTCACAGTAACACACTTACCGTCAATGTCAAAACACAGCATGAAATAACACTCTCATGTGTGTGGTCGTTAGTGTGTGTGTGTGTGTGTGTGTGTGTGTGTGTGTAGAGTTTGTGAGTGTGTGAGTGTGTGTGTGTTGTGTGGTGAGAGAGGGGAGAGAGTGAGTGTGTGTGTGTGTGTGTGTGTGGTGAGTGTGTTTGATCGTGTAGTGTGCGTGTGGTGTGTCTGTGTGTGTGTGTGTGTGTGTGTGTGTGTGTGTGTGTGAGTGGGTGTTGTTGTGTGTGTGAGAGTGTGTGAGTGTGTGTGTGTAGTGTGTGTGTGTGATGAGATTTGATGTCTGTGATTGGGTGCGTGTGTGTGCTGCTTGTTTTTGTCTGAGTGGTGTGTGTGTGTGTCTTTGTGTGGGAGAGGTGTGTCGTGTGTTTATTTTGTGTGTCTGTGCGTGCATTTGTGTGAGTGTGTGTGGTGAGATAGAGAGTGGGTTGTGGTGTGCGTGGTGTGTGGGGAGAGAGAAATGTGTGTGTGAGCGAGAGACGTGTGTGTGTGTAGTGTGTGTGTGGGTGAAGAGAGAGGTGTGGTGTGTGTTGTTATGTGTGTGTGTCGAGAGAGTGTTGTTGAGAGAGAAGTGTTAGTGGGTGTGGGGGGGGTGGGTGCGAAAGAGAAGGTTGTGTGTGTGTGTGTATTGTGTGTGTGTGTGATAATAAACGAGTTGAACCACTTACTGAGTTTACAGTCTATCTGAATACCGTCTGGTGGAGAGAGAGTAGATGGTAATCAAATTAAAGGAAGCGAGAGAGTAAACGAAAACATTTCACATCCTTCAAGTTAAGTCTGCAACATCTGAACATCAGGGGGCACCATCCGACACGCTTAGCGTCCCAGCGGCACACCGTTCCCATCTACAAAACGTGTGGGGTTAGCACCGCCCCGCGCGCTAGATTCCGCTCTCTAGACTAGTCTGAAACCGATCGACCGTCTTGGCGACACCCGTCCTGTGATTGCTCCAACTGGTTTAACCTTCACAATAATACTCCATCAGTGAACACGAGTCAATAAACCTTCATATTAGATGAATAACCTATAAGCCGTACTGGAGCATATCGTGATATCAAACTTACTCACATAAATGATTCACTGTTTAAACCTTCACACCACTCGAATCTCCTTCTGTCTCTGTCTCTGCTTGATCGTGTTTAGAGTTGTTTTTCCACTCAAGCTCGTTTAGTGTACTGTGCTGATCTGACTGGTTTTTGATCAGTAAGGCAGATACGTCATAATATCTCCAGATGAACATACTGACTGAAGCAGCTCAGCGTTACTTGATTCTCCTCAATCGGTTTAAGTCTCAAATCTGATCTCAGTATCGTTTGAGGAGCGTTTTGTTTTCCAAAGCTTTACTTCACACGTTCCTCGCGGAGGAATGATCTTCCAGCCCCAGAACATCTCAATCTCTGAGAGCCTTTTTTCCAGCGCTCAATCACTGCAGTATTGGTGGGCTCTTTCATTCACTTGACTCTCATCTCACTGAGACCATTACTGCAGATATAAGACGACTGTATTTAGATCTTTTGAATATCAGTAGCTCGCACTGTGTTATGAAGATCTCACTGATTTACAATACTAGCAGCAGAATATCATCATATAAATATCAGCATCTGCAGCAAATTCCATGTTTTTGCTCCATAGGTTCCTCACGAAAATGAGCCGAAAAACTAATTAATAGGGTTCGGCATAAAGGTCAATGACCCTCAATTTCTCAAATGTTTTATAATAGTCCTTTATTACCTAAATATATAGTTCCAATACAAACGTTTGATTTTTCTCCATGCCTTAGAGTATTTAAATTACCCTTAGACGAATAAATGGCGGTAGAAGAATTGTTAGTTTATTGATCTCTATGGCACCTTATTGTGAAGGCCTAACCATTTTTCCCTTTCCTACAGTGAATGTGATGCGACCTGTGTGATATTCTCCTCAGACGTAAGCGCTGCGGGGCTGGGTCTGTGGGAAAGGGTTTCACTGCACATCCTCAGCCAGCGGCCAACACTGCTGTGTGAGTCTGAAAGATCTCTGTAGTTGAGTCTGAAAGATCTGCTGTGTGACTGAGTCTGAAAGACTGCTGTGTTAGTACTGAAAGATCTCTTGTGGAGTCTAAGATCTGCTGCTGTGGTCTGAAAGATCTGCTGTGTGATCTTGAAGATCTGCTGCTGTGAGTGAGCTGAGTCTGCTGTTGTTTGAGTCCTGAAAGTGATATCTGTGGAGTCTGAAGATATCTGTTGTTGATCCTGAAAATCGGCTGTGGGTTGGGTCTGGAAGACGCGTGTGGGTCTGAAAGATCTGCTGTGTGTGTGTCTGAAAGATCTGCTGTGTGTGTGAGTCTGAAAGATATGCTGTGTGTGGGTCTGAAAGATCTGCTGTGTGTGTGTCTGAAAGATCTGCTGTGTGTGTGAGTGTGAAAGATCTGCTGTGTGTGGGTCTGAAAGATCTGCTGTGTGAGTGTGTCTGAAAGATCTGCTGTGTGTGTGAGTCTGAAAGATATGCTGTGTGTGGGTCTGAAAGATCTGCTGTGTGTGTGTCTGAAAGATCTGCTGTGTGTGTGAGTCTGAAAGATATGCTGTGTGTGGGTCTGAAAGATCTGCTGTGTGTGTGTCTGAAAGATCTGCTGTGTGTGTGAGTCTGAAAGATATGCTGTGTGTGGGTCTGAAAGATCTGCTGTGTGTGTGTCTGAAAGATCTGCTGTGTGTGTGAGTCTGAAAGATATGCTGTGTGTGGGTCTGAAAGATCTGCTGTGTGTGTGTCTGAAAGATCTGCTGTGTGTGTGAGTCTGAAAGATATGCTGTGTGTGGGTCTGAAAGATCTGCTGTGTGTGTGTCTGAAAGATCTGCTGTGTGTGTGAGTCTGAAAGATATGCTGTGTGTGGGTCTGAAAGATCTGCTGTGTGTGTGTCTGAAAGATCTGCTGTGTGTGTGAGTCTGAAAGATATGCTGTGTGTGGGTCTGAAAGATCTGCTGTGTGTGTGTCTGAAAGATCTGCTGTGTGTGTGAGTCTGAAAGATATGCTGTGTGTGGGTCTGAAAGATCTGCTGTGTGTGTGTCTGAAAGATCTGCTGTGTGTGTGAGTCTGAAAGATATGCTGTGTGTGGGTCTGAAAGATCTGCTGTGTGTGTGTCTGAAAGATCTGCTGTGTGTGTGAGTCTGAAAGATATGCTGTGTGTGGGTCTGAAAGATCTGCTGTGTGTGTGTCTGAAAGATCTGCTGTGTGTGTGAGTCTGAAAGATATGCTGTGTGTGGGTCTGAAAGATCTGCTGTGTGTGTGTCTGAAAGATCTGCTGTGTGAGTGAGTCTGAAAGATCTGCTGTGTGTGTGAGTCTGAAAGATCTGCTGTGAGTGAGTCTGAAAGATATGCTGTGTGAGTCTGAAAGATCTGCTGTGAGTGAGTCTGAAAGATATGCTGTGTGAGTCTGAAAGATCTGCTGTGAGTGAGTCTGAAAGATCTGCTGTGTGAGTCTGAAAGATCTGCTGTGTGAGTGAGTCTGAAAGATCTGCTGTGTGTGTGAGTCTGAAAGATATGCTGTGTGAGTCTGAAAGATCTGCTGTGTGAGTCTGAAAGATCTGCTGTGTGTGTGAGTCTGAAAGATCTGCTGTGTGTGTGTCTGAAAGATCTGCTGTGTGTGTGAGTCTGAAAGATATGCTGTGTGTGGGTCTGAAAGATCTGCTGTGTGTGTGTCTGAAAGATCTGCTGTGTGTGTGAGTGTGAAAGATCTGCTGTGTGAGTGAGTCTGAAAGATCTGCTGTGTGAGTGAGTCTGAAAGATCTGCTGTGTGTGTGAGTCTGAAAGATCTGCTGTGTGTGTGAGTCTGAAAGATCTGCTGTGTGTGTGAGTCTGAAAGATATGCTGTGTGAGTCTGAAAGATCTGCTGTGAGTGAGTCTGAAAGATATGCTGTGTGAGTCTGAAAGATCTGCTGTGAGTGAGTCTGAAAGATATGCTGTGTGAGTCTGAAAGATCTGCTGTGAGTGAGTCTGAAAGATATGCTGTGTGAGTCTGAAAGATCTGCTGTGAGTGAGTCTCCCCCCCTGAAAGACTCTGCTGTTTAGTGAGTCTTGAAAGATTGCGTGTGGTCTGAAAAGAATCTCTGGGTGTGGGTCTGAAAGATCTGCTGTGTGTGGGTCTGAAAGATCTGCTGTGAGTGGGTCTGAAAGATCTGCTGTGTGTGTGTCTGAAAGATCTGCTGTGTGTGTGAGTCTGAAAGATCTGCTGTGTGTGGGTCTGAAAGATCTGCTGTGTGTGGGTCTGAAAGATCTGCTGTGAGTGAGTCTGAAAGATCTGCTGTGTGTGGGTCTGAAAGATCTGCTGTGTGTGTGAGTCTGAAAGATATGCTGTGTGTGGGTCTGAAAGATCTGCTGTGTGTGTGTCTGAAAGATCTGCTGTGTGTGTGAGTCTGAAAGATATGCTGTGTGTGGGTCTGAAAGATCTGCTGTGTGTGTGTCTGAAAGATCTGCTGTGTGTGTGAGTCTGAAAGATATGCTGTGTGTGGGTCTGAAAGATCTGCTGTGTGTGTGTCTGAAAGATCTGCTGTGTGTGTGAGTCTGAAAGATATGCTGTGTGTGGGTCTGAAAGATCTGCTGTGTGAGTCTGAAAGATCTGCTGTGTGTGAGTCTGAAAGATATGCTGTGTGAGTGAGTCTGAAAGATCTGCCGTGTGTGGGTCTGAAAGATCTGCTGTGAGTGAGTCTGAAAGATATGCTGTGTGAGTCTGAAAGATCTGCTGTGAGTGAGTCTGAAAGATATGCTGTGTGAGTCTGAAAGATCTGCTGTGAGTGAGTCTGAAAGATATGCTGTGTGAGTCTGAAAGATCTGCTGTGAGTGAGTCTGAAAGATATGCTGTGTGAGTCTGAAAGATCTGCTGTGAGTGAGTCTGAAAGATATGCTGTGTGAGTCTGAAAGATCTGCTGTGTGTGGGTCTGAAAGAGCTGCTGTGTGTGGGTCTGAAAGATCTGCTGTGTGTGGGTCTGAAAGATCTGCTGTGAGTGAGTCTGAAAGATATGCTGTGTGAGTCTGAAAGATCTGCTGTGAGTGAGTCTGAAAGATATGCTGTGTGAGTCTGAAAGATCTGCTGTGTGAGTGAGTCTGAAAGATCTGCTGTGTGAGTGAGTCTGAAAGTCTTCTGTGTTTGGGTCTGAAAGATCGCTGTGTGAGTCTGAAGATCTGCTTTGGAGGAGTCTGAAAGATTATGCTGTGTGAGTCTGAAAGATCTTCTGTGTGAGTGAGTCTGAAAGATATTCTGTGTGCGTCCTGAAAGTCTGCTGTGTGAGTGAGTGAGTGAGTTGAGTGTGTGTCCCCCTCCTGCTCTGGCGGCGGCTTTGTCCACCTCAGGTGAGGTAGCGTCTCAAAGTGTCGAACCGCTGTCAGATTAGTGCTCGCAATCAGCCCGGGACCATCAACACCGCAGGCCTTCGCTAACATATCACCTCCTGCAGGTAATTATGATTCAGGCAACTATGTCAGCCTAATGTAAAATTCAGCTGCATTAAATGCCATAGTGGGTCCCCTGTTTGGATGTGCAGTTTTAGACATAAACCAATAAATGAATGTAGAATTTTTCAGTCTACAGACATCAAACGGCTCAGATTTCCTGTAATATGACTAATAATCTGACTTATGTGTTAATACACAAATCACTACTTCATATTTTACTATCATCAATAAATCCAATTATTTTTTCACTTCTCAAACTGTAACCACCCCCCACCCGTAATTTGAATATTTTCCTGGGGATTCTTTACAGTTTATCACATTTGAAAAAAAATCAACAATAATATAAGAACAATAAAAAGATTGTAAAAAAATATTTTATTGTCACTCTCACACACACACACAACACTCCCACACACACACACACACAAACAAAAAAACACACACACACACACACACCCTCTCACACACACTCTCTCACACACACTCAACACACACACACACCCTCTCTCCCACCCCCCCACACACTCTCTACACACACCTGACACCACCCAAAACCAAAAAAACACACACACGTCTCACACACACACACTCATCACACACACACAACACTCACACACACACACACACTCAAAAACACACACACACACACACACACTCTCCCACACACACGCACACACACACTCACTCACACGCACACACACACACAAGCACGCACAGCCTGCATCACCACACACACACACACACACACACACACACACACACACTCCGCACGCAGCGCAACGAGCAAGCACACACCACACACACCACACTCTCCACATCCAATCACACACACCCTCACCCGCGCTACGAGCACGCACACCACACACACACACAACATCCCACACACACACCAGGCACGCGCCACGGCACGGGTTGCACACACACACCACACACACACCCTCTCTCACACACACAAACACACACAAACACAAAAACACACACACACACACACACCCACACACACCCACACACACACCACACCACACACACACCCACACACACTCTCACACACCCACGCACACACACACTCTCACACACACACGCACACACACACGCGCACACACCCACATCACCACACACACACCCACACACACACCCCCACACACACACACCTCCACACACACACACACCCACACACACAAACAGACACACACACACACCACACACACACTCTCACACACAACCACACACACACGCCTGCACGCTGCAACAGAGCACGCTCGCCACCACACACACACCACACACCAAACCACCACTCTCACACACACACACACTCTCCCACACACACACACACACTCTCACACACACACACTCACACACACACACACACACACACACACACACACTCGGCACAGCGCACTGGGCACGCACACACACCCCAGGCACCACAACGACTCTCACACACACACGCACCCACACCAGGCACGCGCACGAGCACGACACACCACACTACACACACACTCACACCACACGCACACAGACACCACTACCTCCACACACACGCACGCACGCACACTCACACACACACACACACACTTACACTCACACGCGTGTGTGTGTGTGTGTGTGTGTGTGTTTGACGAGTACGCACACACCTACGTTGAATTATTTGTTGACTGTTAAATTGGTAATCCAAATGGACGGAAAGTATTATTCACAGATCTTAAGTTCAGGCCTGAATATCTGCGAGGCGGTTCGGAGGTTTGGAGCCGGTCTCGGGCTGTTCGCTCAGGCTGCAGACAGACACACCATTGAAGGGAAACCTCCAGCTGAGTGACAGAGAGAGAGACAGAGGGATGGATTTCTCTCCCACCACGTCCTTTCCCAGGGTGCACCTCTGCCCTGTGCTTCCCTCCGAACCACCGTCACCCAGACCAGAACTAAACTGGCTCTGAATCAGAACGGCTTGCATTCTCAGTAAAGCATCCTTCAGAGCAGGCACACTCAAAACCAGATCCCACGCAGTATGCAACCAACAAAGCACTTTTAGGTTTACTCTCTTTGGACTGCGAAAATACAGTATTATACATTGAATGCAGTTTTTTTTATACTTCCAATAAATACCTCATATAAAAATGAAATATAAATGATATATAAATATATATAATATTATTATACTGCAATAGAGGAAATATCCAAAACACAACAGATATAAAGAGTCAGGAGTCTATCAGCATTTTTGTTAATATTTTGAATTTGTTTTTATTTGTATATTGTACGTTTACATTTAAATCTTCAAGTTTTATAAATGTTTTGTTTGTCATTTTTTTTGCTATGTCTATATAAATGAGAAATAAAATAAAATAAGTTTAATATCTGACACAATCCTGCTTCACGAGTAAATGTATCTTGTTTCAAGGATTTTTTGTGAGAAAACACTAGGAAACACTGATTCCCTGAACTCACGCACAGGCAGCGAACTAGCTTGGAGCAGTTTAGTCGAGAGCACATAGCTGTGCGAGTGGTTTTGCTCCCTCTCGAGGACGTGTGACTTACAGCGGCGGGCGAAGCACAGGGCGAGATCCGGTCCGCACATGTCGACAGAGAAGTTCAGGGGAGGATAGCGTCAACCAGAGCAGCGGTAGCTACCGAGTTGCCCGTTGCGTTTGAACCCCGTCCTCGCGTCCAGCTCCAGCCGAGCGTGTCGGCCGACGCTTTGGGTGGTTGGGGGGCCACAGCAAGCCTCCCCCGCTGAGAACCATTAAGCGCAGCGCCACCTCTCGCCCCTCCTGTTCATGCGTGCTGGCATGTGTCTTTCAAACATGCTGCGCTAGCTCAGCAACCGTCGCCCTCTGCCACTCACCACACACACACACACACACACACACACACACACACAAGATACTATACTAACACTTGGCTTCTGTTCTTGGTCTTAGAACATGTGTCTTGCTCTCACAGAAGAGAATTGATCTACACGTCTGCAGTCATCTAGCCTTTACTACACGACTATTAACAAATAGGGCAGCTTGCCTGTCCCAAAAAATGTTTCTAATAACTAGACGTTTGAGAGATTATTTTTATAATTTAGATCCATCACACATTTTATTATGTCAATTTAGGCTTCATTTTTTTACATTAATGATGGAAAAAATATATAGTTTGATCTTAAATTTAAATAGTTAGTATTTATTTTATAAATATAAAATACATTTTCTGAATATATTGTTTATAATTTATTTTATAAAACCATGATTACGTTAATCACATTTATTAGTTCAGTTACACACACACACACTGTTTACTAATAAAAAAATATAATCCCATTCAATTTATATTATTCACCGTGTTCCATGTCATCCCATATCTGACTGCTGACTCGGACAATATGATTTAAAGTTTAGCACAAAAAAGAGTGTTGTTATAATAGTGAGGACAAAGGATCCCCTCTTTCTATTTGGCTGGACAGGAGTTATCTGTGGTGAATAAGGTCAGATATCTTGGTCACATCATTAGAAGTGACCTTTGTGACGATGATGACATTCAGAGACAGTATTGTAAATTGTATGCACAAGCTAATATGCTTGTTCGTAAATTTAGCATGTGTACTGATGATGTCAAAATAGCTTTGTTTAAAGCCTATTGCACTCCACTGTATACTGCCCCCTTGTGGTGCAGTTACAGTAAAGCTACATTTAACAAGGTGCAGGTTGCATATAACGATGCTAGGTGTACAAGTGCCAGTCAGCTTTTAGTTCAGAATCAGGTGCCTGTGTTATGTGCTGTTATCAGAAACTGTGTATACATTTATAAAGCGACTTGAGGCCTCTAAAAATGAAATGATTGTGATCTTGGAGAAGAGTACTGTTAGGTACACCTCTGCACTCTGGAGGCACTGGAGAAAGTGCTTATACGGACATTAGATGTAAATTATTTTCTTGGTATTTGTTGTTGTTGCTATCCATGTTGTATGTTGTTTTTGTATGCTGTTTTATTTTATATGGACCTTTTTGAGTCTGAAATAAGTACAAAAAAATACAATAAAATCATTCACATATCCTCCTGAGAACCCGAAAAAAGTCTTTTGTAAAACTTTACATTGGTAAGAATAAAAAAAGAATATCTTTACCCATATTTTATGTATTTGTCCTCTGTAGAGGACACAGACTCCAGTTGTTTAAAAATCTAGAATCCTGAATAGACATTAAAGGCAAAACACTTGGATTTTAAAGAAAAAATCAATTTTTAGGTTTCAGGATTTTGTGCAAATTGCAAACATATTCGAAAAAAAAATTTCCATATTTTTTCGTGACTTCAGAAATGACTTCAGAAATGATAAATGAATAATGAAGCAAACGTTTTCTATTTTTTTACTTTTTTTTTCTTGGCAATTGTAGCTGTGGCTGTACCATAGTGCGGGGTGTGGCCTAATTACTGTCTTACAAAAAACGCTATGTACTGTAGCCTACTAAAAATGAGAAACGCTACATTAAAGCTTATGCATTAAAATAGAACTCACGCATGCACTTTAGCATACTTACAGACAAACCAAAGGGCCCAGAATATGAACGCAACTGGCAAAGTTTCACATTACGTGTTGAATTATATTCCGCTAGAACGTATTTACAGCGAGCTCCATACCACATGCGGTACCTGGTCAACACTATACAACTGCCCGCCGGCCGGGGGGAAAGTGGCGCTGAGCATACACACCGTGATAATCTACTAATGTTTTTCAAATCTATCTTTTAGCGTCAACCAGACCTCAAAATTTGTTTGGTGCTAGCTAACTGGTAGCTGATATCACTGTGGAAAAGGTCCGTGGCAGCGGAGCATACAGGAGTTTAGTAGAACTTGAGTACTTTTGCAACTAACCTTGACCCAGGGCTGGCAAACGTGGTCCTGGAGGGCCGCTGTCCTGCAGAGCTCAGCTCCAGCTGCCTCAACACACCTGACTGGAAGTTTCTAATCCCAGTAAGAGCTTGATTAGCTGGTTCAAATGTGTTTAATTAGGGTTGGAGCTAAAACTCTGCAGGACACCGGCCCTCCAGGACCAAGTCTGGACAGCCCGCGTTACACACGGACCGTCTCAACGAAATGGAAAAAAGACAGATCAAAATATTGGAGATAGCATGTACTTGCATGCGTGGTGGGGAAAAGGTCCATAACACGGGTGTTCCCACATTAAACACAATGTTACTTAGACGCCTGCACCGAAGTGCAGAGTAATGTGCGGGGCGGGATAGCATGGTAAAAAAGAAGTTTAAAATGGAGGAAGCATCTGATTGATTTTCAGAGAGTGCAGAGGGGGGGGGGGGGATGTATATATAATTTATTTTCCTATTCATTTGTTGCGTCTCCCAGAATGTGTAATAAACACACGTTTAGTCCGAGCAGAGGGAGTGGTCACGGTGAAACCTCCAAACATTTGGTCTCTCTGAAAAGCCCTGAATGTGCTCTTACAGAACATCCAGACTTAAAACTGTGACGTGAGGTCTCAGAGAAATTCACTAAAACAGAGGCAAAAACCCCATAGCTGGGTCTCAGGAGGATACAAATCATTAACGCAGAATACGTTTCATGAGCATTTAAAGACATTCAATTGTGTACATGTACCTACCATTGACAGGTCTGACAAACACACATTACAAACACAAACACACACGAACACATCTGCGCTCTGACACGCGGTGGCAGTAAAGCGTGCTCTGAAGCCTTCAGAGATCAGCAGCACAGTAAAGAAAACAGCTTTACACAACATCTGGCTGTTAAAAAGATGAAAATATATATTCTCTTAAGCAGTCCGAATCCCAAACAGCCCTGATTACCCACTGCTCGAGCTCTGGCAGCTGAAAGACTACAGCGACACAGTGTGACTTCAGTGCAATGCAGGAGATTTACATGATCCTGTCGGAGCTCGACAGCTCTGTCGTGTTCTGCACGCGCTTTCAGTCTCGCTGATCTAAACATTTCTGAAACATTTAACTGCAAGACAACGCCAAACCGAACTCCATTAGGCCCCGGTCAGACAGAACGCGTTTTTTTTTGCAGTGAGAGGCGCCTTTTTAAAGTTGTTTTGTATTGGGTTCTCTTTGCTTCTTCTTGCACTTGAATGGACACATAAACTAGTGCTGCTCGATTATGGCAAAAATCATAATGAGGATTATTTTGGTCAATATTGCAATCAGGATTATTTAAAGGGGTCATATGATGCTTTTTTAAAGATCATTATTTCGTGTATTTGGTGTAACAGAATATGTTGACATGCTTTATTTTCAAAAAACACATTATTTTTCAAATACTGTATCTTATTGTAGGTTCTCTATGCCCCGCCGCAGCGCAAAACGCATCATTTTCTTAAAAGCCCCGCCTTCCGACAAGCGCGTCCTGCTCTGATGTCCAGCTGACCCAGTGCATTGTGATTGGCCAACACCGCAAGCACTCGTCAGAAATGTAACATTGTCCATAGCAAGTCAGAAATGACCTCCTCTCCCTAGCCTTCACGAAACGGTCCGTACCATAAATGATTGCTTTCGTTGTCAGTAATCTTAAAGAATTCTAATTCTCTACTTCCGGAAGACCAATAAAGTTGCTTTTGCTTTTGCTTTCGCCTAGAAACACAGCATCTCCTTGACATAGCTGCTTCAACACTAACTGCGGTTACTGAAACACGCCTTCTTTCTTTGCGTGCACATTTGGGTGGCATTATGCAATTATTTTCCACATAGTGAGGTAGATATGTGGGTGCGTGTTAGAACGAGCCGTTTTAGGGGGCGTGGCAGAGTCTTAACTTTGAAAAGAATATCTCTTTGGTTTTGAGACTTTTAGTCTTTGCAACTTCAGGGATCTTATCTATTCACGAATAGCTTGTAACTCTCCAAAGAGAAAGAACAACTTGAAATGCATCGTATGACCCCTTTAAAACTATTATGATTGGGCCACATTGACCAAAACTTTATACGAGTGATTTATTTAAAGATAGCGATATACTGTATATAAAATATATATTTTCTGTAAATAAGGTTGCAGTGATATCTACATTCTAGAGACCACAGAATGTAATCAATACCACCGCTTCCAAATATTTTGCCCCCCCCCCCATCGAACAGCCTCGACATAAATTGAATAATTGAATGTAAAATAAAGCAGCATAGTCTTCACTGTAAGAATTAAGCGTCCTTTGTTTCTTATTAAAGCTACAAAAATCATTCAGTCAAGAGCAGTGAGTGATTCTCTATTTTTCTTTTGTTGTTTGATTACGCTGCCGCACACGTCGGCCGCAGGGAATATAGCTGCACAGATTCAATTTATCTATGCCCTACAGTGGGGAAAAAAGGTATTTAGTCAGCCAACAATTGTGCAAGTTCTCCCACTAAAAAGATGAGAGAGGCCTGTAATTTTCATCATAGGTATAACCTCAACTATGAGAGACAAATGAAAAAAAAAATCCCGAAAATCACATTGTAGGATTTTTAAAGAATTTATTTGCAAATTATGGTGGATAATAAGTATTTGGTCAATAACAAAATTCTCAATACTTTGTTATATACCCTTTGGTGGCAATGACAGAGGTCAAACGTTTTCTGTAAGTCTTCACAAGGTTTTCCACACACTGTTGCTGGTATTTTGGCCCATTCCTCCATCCAGATCTCCTCTAGAGCAGTAATGTTTTGGGGCTGTTGCTGGGCAACACGGATTTTTCAACTCCCTCCAAAGATTTTCTATGGGGTGAGATCTGGAGACTGGCTAGGCCACTCCAGGACCTTGTAATGCTTCTTACGAAGCCACTCCTTCTTTTGCCCGGGCGGTGTGTTTGGGATCATGTCATGCTGAAAGACCCAGCCACGTTTAATCTTCAATGCCCTTGCTGATGGAAGGGGGTTTTCACTCAAAATCTCACGATACATGGCCCATTCATTCTTTCGTTTACACGGATCAGTTGTTCTGGTCCCTTTGCAGAAAAACAGTCCCAAAGCATGATGTTTCCCCCATGCTTTACAGTAGGTATGGTGTTTTTTGGATGCAACTCAGCATTCTTTCTCCAAACACGACAAGTTGAGTTTTTTACCAAAAAGTTCTATTTTGGTTTCTTCTGACCATATGACATTCTCCCAATCTCTTCTGGATCATCCAAATGCTCTCAAGCAAACTTCAGACGGGCCTGGACATATACTGGCTTAAAGCAGGGGGACACGTGTGGCACTGCAGGATTTGAGTCCCTGGTTGGCGCAGTGTGTTACTGATGGTAGCATTTGTTACTTTAGTCCCAGCTCTCTGCAGGTCATTCACTAGGTCCCCCCGTGTGGTTCGGGGATTTTTGCTCACAGTTCTTGTGAGCATTTTGACCCCACGGGGTGAGATCTTGCGGGGAGCCCCAGATCGAGGGAGATTATCAGTGTCTTGTATGTCTTCCATTTTCTAATTATTGCTCCCACAGTTGATTTCTTCACCAAGCTGCTTACCTATTGCAGATTCTGTCTTTCCAGCCTGGTGCAGGTCTACAATTTTTTTTCTGTTGTCCTTTGACAGCTCTTTGGTCTTGGCCATGGTGGAGTTTGGAGTTTGACTGTTTGAGGTTGTGGACAGGTGTCTTTTATACTGATATACTTTTTCAAACAGATGCCATTTATACAGGTAACTGGTGGAGGACAGAGGAGCCTCTTAAATAAGTTTGTTACAGGTCTGTGAGAGCCAGAAATTTTGCTTGTTTGTAGGTGACCAAATACTAATTTTACCGGGGAATTTACCAATGAATTCTTTAAAAAATCTACAATGTGATTTTCTGGATTTTTTTTCTCATTTTGTCCCTCATAGTTGAGGTATACCTATGATGAAAATTACAGGCCTCTCTCATCTTTTTAAGTGGGAGAACTTGCACAATTGGTGGCTGACTAAATACTTTTTTGCCCCACTGTATTTATTCTCAACTGTTTTAACGTTCACGCTTAGTACATAACCACTATGGTTTCTGTGAATATCACCAGGGCCGCATTTTGACACTTTTTGCGTGTATTTGAGTGTTTTAGGCCGCCTTAACTACAAGATGAACTTTACTGAAACAAATCATCTTCAAAGGTTTTATCTAAAGCACGAGTCTAATAATCCATATAACTCTTCCTCCATGTGAAAAAGTGCATCTGCTGTTGTCTCTCACATCAAAATCCAGCTACATATTAGTTTAGAGCTGTTTAAACGCTGCTTGATCTGTGCAGATCTCTCTCCTGATTCACACCAGAACACTTTTTCACTGGAGGAAGAGTTATTATGGATTATGGACTCAATGTATTTTAGTTAGAATCGTCTTAATACTGGATTTTTTTCATCTTTTGTCTTCTCCAGATGTTCACTGATGGACGGGAGTGCAGTAGGTGGGATAAATAGGGTGGCTAGTGAATAATAATTATCAGGGCTGTAGTTGGGGCTCGAAAAAATCGTAGATGCTGACTGGCAGCCGCATGGGGGCAGCGATCGAGAACAAACAAATCAACAATAATAACTAATATCAGACACAAGCGGTATCCAGATCAGGACATGAGTTGCTGTTTCCGTCAAAAATCTGACTTAGCATTTCTTACAAACTCTGATGGAAAAAAAAAAAGAAACAAACTCATCCTGATCTTGGATGACCTGAGTGTGAGGATCTTTTTTTATTTTTGGGGTGAAGAAAAAAAATCTATATTTAATATATACAGTGCAGTGGTATTTTACTTCTTATGACTTTATTCAATTTCTGTGCCTTGACACTGCTGTTAGGACTAGCAGGAAATCATTCCGCACTGTTTATGTCATTAGCACCTGTGTTTTGTGGTATTTGTCATTAGTTTTACCCACCGATCTCACAGTTGCCTCCCAGGAATCCGATGCCGGTGCAGTCACAGATGTAGCGGTTCCAGCCCTCCTTGCACTGTCCTCCGTTGGCGCAGGGGGCGCTGCTGCACCTCTTCTGGAGCTCGCGCGTGCAGAAGCTGCTGACGCCCGGCGCGCTCTGGATCTCCGCCAGACGCCCCAAGGCGTGGCCGAAAAGGCCGTCACGTCTCAGACATGCTATGCCGTCGACTGAAAGGTCGCTAGGACAAGTCACCCCGTAGCCGTAGTTGAGGCAGGCGCTTTCCAGCACGATCTCGGGCGGCAGGATCAGGCCCTGACCGCTCTCCGGCAAACCACCCAGATACATGTCACTGTCCAGGTCCAGGATCTCGCTGCCCTCGTTAGAGCTGAAGGGAATGGAGCGGCTGTTGACGGAGATGGAGCCTGGCCAGAAGAAGAAGGAGGAGAAGCGTGCATGAGCCATGTGTGTTCGCACGAGTGAGTGTTTCAGCATGAGCGCTGCTCTCTCGGTAGATCGCCAAGATTTATGACTTACTCTTAATTGTATATTAAACTGCAATTACAGAACTGCTGGACTTTCTTCCCCACAGGACACACACCCACCTCCTCTAGTCTTACACTCAATTAGCCCATCACAGCAAATGGAGCAGCTTTTGGCAGCAGAGCTCAGCGTCGAAGGGGCTTCACGGTGTCTCGTTTTAGGAGCGATAAGTGCAGGAGAGAATCTTCTAAAGCAGCCGAACAGTATTGTTTACAGTGTTTCTGTAGCTCAAACACTAAAGTGCGGCTTGGGTTCGATTCCCAGGGAATGCTTGAACTGATACAAAAACTGAATACGATGTCGCTTTGGATAAAAGTGTCTGCCGAATGCATAAGTGAAAATAAATGATGATTACGGTTCAGGATGACGTGCAGGAAAACTAAATATTCCATGCTTTTGTGTTTTATTTTGATTAATTTATTATTTATTTATTTATAGAATATTGCTGCACGATTTCATAAAACAATTTGATTATTTTAATTAATTTGAACTGCAGTATGATTAATTCTCTTAAGAAAATGTCTAATACTGCTGCTGCTGAAGCATTCATATATTATTATTATTAAATCTAAATATGAACATTTTGACAGAAATATACTATTGCAATAAAACTAGTACTTTAATAGTTCTTTAAAATAAAAATAATAATAATAACATTCGATAATTACAATAGTTTTATTTTACATAAAATATTACAATACTAATATATCTTAAATTCTTCACTTTTAAGCATTAAACCCTCAAGTTATTTATTTATGCAGAAAAGACAGTTTAGTTGACAATGCTTCTCGTTACTGATTATCCACCATGAAGTTGTAAATGATGTGAACGATGAATGTGTAAATGAAGTGCACGCTGTGTTTGCTAATGCACATTATAATTGGCATGAACCGTGCTGCACTGAGATTATTTTAGAGTGATACAGTCATCACGTTTTCAAGCTCGCTAAACTTTGTTTTTTTGTCATCATCATCATCATTGTCACGAATCCGGTCTATGGACTTCCGTTTAGTCATTTACGGAGAGTTTAGCCTTCATAGTCTGTTCTCCCGTGTTTGTACTCTAGCCTGTTCTCTAGTTTCGCCTGTTCTCTGCCTGCCCTGAACGATTTCGCCTGTCTTGGATTACCCCTTTCGTCTCGCCCTGTTCAGATACTGTTTACCTCTCGCCTGGACTATCGCTTGTGTTTCGGATTACCCTGTTTGGACATTGTTCGCCGGAGATCGCCCACGCCCGTTTACTGGAGTACTCTTGTGTCTTGCCCACGTTACACCTGCTTGCCATTGTTTGACCCATGCCTGTTATATGACCACGTCTTGGAAATAAAGCCTTGCATATGGATCCGCACGTCTCACACGTCTCGTTCGCCCCGTTACAATCATATACGTACGTCTATGTAGTTCTTATTAATTTTTATTTCAGTTTTAGTTATTTAGTTAGCTATCCACCTTACTGCGATAATAGTCAACGGTCACTACAATAGTCGACAGAAACAAGCCAATAGTTCATCCCATGCTTGTTTTGGCTGTTTGAACTCAAGTGAAATCATGCAGGTGAACCTGAGGCCGTGTGAAGCGCTGTGAGCGTGTTTTCCTCACCTCTCCGTCCCTCTCTCTGGAAGTCCACGTGGCACCACTCTCCGTCGTTCACCTTCTTGTTGCTGGTCTTGAGCTTGATGCTGCCGGAGCCCATGTCCATCAGCAGGTAGAGAAAGCCGTCGAGCAGCTCCATGGCGAAGTAGTCGGTCTTCATCTCGCGGCCGGGCCGCTGCTCTTTGCTGCTCTGAGGCTTGCCGTGGCTGAACAGCAGCAGGCCGCTGGGCTCCGTGGTGCGGAAGTCGAAGGAGATGGAGCTGGTCTTCTTGGTGTCCCAGCGCGGGAGGGAGATGTAGGACTCGGCTGTCTCGAAGGTCACGGGGTCCAGGGCCGCAACGTCCTCGCAGCGGAACACCAGGTCCCCGTGCACACTGATCTTAGGGTCCCTCTCGATGGCCAGACGCGACAGCTCCAGCTTGAAGTCGTTGTTCTTGTACACCACCTGCAGGAGTGCATTACAGAAGGCAGTCGCATCGTTTGTTTGCTTACACACATACACACATGCAGAAGAATTCACTGAATGACAAGTTCACAGATTTTGAAAAGGCACACTTTTGTACCGTTAAGGTACTAGTATGGACTCTTTAGGTACAAAGGTGCACCGCCCCAGTGACAACTTTTGTACCTATTTTTCTGAGAGTGTATGTAATTGATAATAAACATTAAGAGTGAAGTATATCATTTCTGTCACTATGGACACCAACTTCAGCAGCAATTTACGAATAACCTCAATGGGAAATAAAGAAATGACATTACATATTAGTCTAACTGCTGCATTTAACACTCATAAATATCATTTCTATTCACGTGGGGTTTTCCTCCATGGAACTAATGATATTCCAACTGTCTAGTCAAATTAAATCTGCCGTTTGGCATTCAATGAAAAATGAAGGTAATAATGTGCTCTCAGTTTGTTTAGGCACATTTCATGGCATGTTTCCAGCAAAGACTATCAAAAATGAACACACTAAAAGAAACGAGGCTAACAGTTGTCAGTACATTACAAAACGAATGTTAAAACAGTGAGCAATATTAATAACTGTGTAGAATTCATTCATGTAGAGACTCTTCAGCACAATGGGAACCACAAACTCTTTTAAATGTCAAACATAACTGCAGGTCTCTCTCTTCACTCCAGAAAAAACACACAAAATGACACTTAGTTTCAAAGTTTCAAAATGAATTCGATGTTATATGCAGAGCTGCTGCTGGGAACTAGAAACCCACTGCCCAGTTTCAGTCAATGCAACGTTAGTCTCAGCACTAATGGATTTTTGTGAATTTTACATGATTTTGCATTTTAGTGGATAAAGCACAATAAGATGAAGGAGTGACAAAATGTTCAGCAATTGCGTTAGCTCGTTTTAATTTAATTGTTATTATTATTATTACTACAGTGATGACAGCATTACAGACTTCAAACACTCCGCCCACCTGCCGTCACTCAAACAGTTAGCCCCGCCCCCAAACTCACACCATTGGCTGAGCACATGTCGTTTCATCTGCTCACACGAACAGAAATGACCTACTTCACCTTTGACCCTCAGATTGCGTCTCATTCATTGTGACCCGGAGGATTTTCTTTTCCTACTTAATATTTTCACATGGGACTAAAACTTACTGACTTTAAAAAACTTCCCAAAAACATGTTTTGGTCATTTCGGTACTCTTTTGGGATTTTTCCCAGCTTGTTACACTTGTGGTGTTCCTATTCAATAAATTACAAGAACTACTAAAAATTGAATCTCTCATTGTACTGAATCTTTTTGTCAACCTGTTCTCTTTCAGTTAGCACAGCTGTCGTGTTTCCTTTGGAGCTGATTTGATCGTAGGCCTCATTGATCTGTGCCTCACTTTTTGAGTGAACTCTGGCAAAATTATCCACAAATAATGTCTTTATCGCTCAAAAACTGAGGTGCATGAGCTCAGATCTGTGCTAACTGAAAGGAAACCAGCTGAGAAAAGATCATACCCAAGATGTCCTGATAATGAGAGGTTTACAAGCACTTGGTGGTGTTTAGAAACACCAGATCAGAGGGTTTCCAGCAGCTCAGGGGTTAATCAGGGCGTTCCTGATGATCAGTCGACTCACGTCTTTCAGGCAGCCCATGAAGTTGTTGCTGACGGGAGATCCGGGCAGATCGGCCGTGTTCGGGCTTCCTCCGATGTAGAAGAAGTCATCGGAGCCCAGCATGGTGTAGTCCTCCTGCGTGTATCCGGTGGTGGTCAGAATACCGTCCACCGAGATGGTGACCTGCGGGCGGAGAGACAGAGACAGAGACAGAGACAGAGAGAGATGTCCCGGGAGGAGCAGAGAGACGGGAGAGAGAGACAGAGACACTGGATTAAGGAGTCGTTGTGGTTGTGCGGCTCCGGGTGCGAGGGAACGCTTCTTTGGAGCGCAGCTGAACACAGAACACCCCGCTTCACCACTGAATCACCAGAGACGCGAATCAAACACACTCTACAAGATACTGACAAGAGCACGCTTTGAGCTCACTAACGTGGACGAAAGACTAAGAAAAGCAGCGTTCTTTATGCGTTTTTGAATTCGATTTTAGTTAATTCTAAAGTTTGTCATTTTTGTTTGTCATTTTTATCAGTTTTTGTTGTTTTTAAATATGTCTATATACTTTGTATTCATTTTTATTTTAGTGTTAGTTTAGTACATCAAGTTAATGAAACTAGCTGAAATAAAATTACGTTATAGTTACTATATTATATACATGACTATGGATTTTTTTGAGAGTGTCGTTTCTAGCAATCCTGCAGGGCTATGTAAAGTGAACGAACCTACAACACTCGCACCCTGTGTTTACTGCATCACTTCGCTTTTAAAAGATTTGTCAGAATAACTTATTGTTGAATAAATGATGTTTTGGCCTTTGGCTACGTGCTAAATTAAACTGTGCTGATAAAGCCAGCGCTTGGCGGCAGCGAAGCAGACGAATTATCTGTATCAAATTATATTTTTATCAACGACCTATCCTAACGATACTAAGCGAAATGATTCTCTTCACACCAAAACACAAAGCAGATTTACTGAAATCGGTGCACGAAAAGTCCCAACACGGTCTGAAGCTTCAATGAGAGGGAGTCTGCTGGATTCAAGTGACTTAGGAATCAGCTGCGCCAGAAAGAAGCGTTTCCAGAGCGCGTCTCCATGATCGCAGCATCGTCACTCACGAGACGCTCGTTTTATGTAGTTCTCCCGCCCTACCGCGCAACACATTTTTAGGTTGCTTGTCTTCGTGCTCTGAGGCTTGGCCGGTACTGCTGTGGACGGCGACGTCAGTCCGTCTGGGTTTGGACCTTTCATCAGCGTGGTCAAGATCTTCTTCGTCTCTTCTAACACTTTTAGAAAATTGTAGGATGTCTGGTGGGTATGTGTGGTGTGTGGGTGTGTGTGGCGAAGAGAGTGTGTGTGTGTTTGCGTGGAGTTGTAAGTGTGTGAGTGAGTGATGGTGTGAGGGATGTGTGTGTGTGGAAGTGGGTGTGGTGAGTGACTTGTGAGTGAGGTGTGTGTGTGTGTGTGTGTTCTGTGAGTGTGTGTGTGTGTGTGTGTGTAATTGTGTGTGTGTGTGAGTGTGCGTGTGAGTGAGTGAGTGAGTGAGCGTGTCTGTGAGTGTGTGTGTGTGTGTGTGTGTGCGTGTAGTGGGTGTGTGTGTGTGTGTGTGTGTTGTGAGAGAGGTTGTGTTGTTGATATGAGTGGAAGTGTGTGACAGTGAGTGAGTGTGAAGTGTGTGGTGTGGGTTTAAGTGTTGTGTGTGTGTGTGTGTGTGTGAGTGAGTGGCGTGAGGGGTGAGACAGGGGGGTGTGTGAGTGTAATGTGTGTCTGTGAGTGTGGTGGTGTGTGTGTTTGTGTGTGTGTGCGTGCGTGTTTGTGTGTGTGAGAGAGAAAGTGTGTGTGAGATTGAGAGTGAGTGAGTGTGTGTGAGTTGTAAGTGTGTCTGTGAGAGTGTGTGAGAGAGAGTGTGAGAGAGAGATAGTGTGTGTGTGTGAGTGAGTGAGTGAGTGTGGGTGAGTGAGTGAGTGCGTGAGTGAGTGAGTGTGTGTTTGTGAGTGTGTGTGTGTTTGTGTGAGTGAGTGAGTGTGTGTGTGCTGTAATGTGTGTGATGGTGAGTGATGGTGAGTGAGTTGTGTGGTGTGTGTGTGTGTGTGACAGAGAGAGTGTGTATGTGTGAGAGTGAGTGTGTGAGTGACGTGCTGTGGTGTGTGTACGTGTGGTGTGGGTAAGTGGTGTGTGTGGGTTGTGAGTGACGTGAGAGAGGTGTGTGTGGTGTGGGTTGACCAGCGAGAGTTGTGGTGTGTGTGGTGGTGTGAGAGAGAGGGTGGAGGAGTGTGTGTGGGTAAGTGTGTGTGTGTGAGTGAGTGAGGTGAGTGAGTGAGTGTGTGTGTGTGTGAGTGTAAGTGTGTCTGTAGTGTGTGTGTGGTTGTGTGTGTGTGTAAAGTTGGTAAGTGGGTGTGATGTGAGTGATCGTGAGTAGTGATGTGATCGGGAGGCTTGTGTGTGTGCTCGCATGTGAAGTGAGTGAGTGAGTGAGTGAGTGTGTGTGTGTGTGTGTGTGTGTGTGTGTGTGTCCGGTTGGTACGTCGGGCATGAGTAGTGTTTTCAGCACAATCGTTTCTGGCCTAGACTTCAACATTATCAGGGATTAAATAAATCAATTACGGCAGAGACGAGATTCCAGTGACAGCAAACCCTGTGAGACAGACCCGCGAGAGAGAGAGAGAGAGAGAGAGCTTCAGTCCTGATGTATATATCCACTGACCCCATCACACTGATCCGGACCAGAACAATACTGCCAAACACATTACATTCAGCCAAATTACAGCACCAATGAAACACCATTTCATCAATCATTGGGAAAGTAAGCTGCAATATTATCTGGTCCTAAAAACCCAGTAGACTACGGCAGCCTCTCTGTGCTCAGTACCAGATGACACACTGAGAGGCTCCTCGAGCAGAAACAGACTCAGTGGACTCGAGCTCATGACAGAGACGGGAGACACATGAAGAGAGGCTGCGTCCACACTGCCATCAAAACACAATCCAGACAGAGCGGCACTTTCTCTCAGAATGCACTGAATACTCACGAAAACTTTTATTATAAATGTGTACATGTACACCAGTCAAGGGCACCGCTAAGGAGGGGGGGGGGTGATTATAAGGGCCCACACACTTTTGGGGCCCCCAGAGATCTGTTTTATTAGTAGTAACAGTACCAGTAGTAATGCAATATAAATTATAACTGTATCTACCAAAGAGTTACAAATAAAACAAAATTACGGCTTATTTCTGCATTTCCGGCAAAATGACCCCACCCCCTTCATTCACATGGTTCCATCCCGCCCGCTCCCGCAGAAATATATGTTGTTTTGTCCCACTCTCGCCCACAATATTCATGTTTTGTCCCACTCCCGTCCGCAAAATCCCGCATAAAAGTAGCCTTTATAGATTTTTCTTAATACATCCATGACATTTACATTAAAACATCCTGTAAACTCCACAACATCACAGCATACGCTACTGATAAAATATTTGTTATTAATGCGTTAACATTCACAAACCACTGTTATTTTTAACAAAAAAGCAAGCATTGGAAGCTGCTGGCAGAATGCAAGGAAACAGCGCTTCCTTTATAATCACTACATCTCAGTTCATCCCAATCTCACAAAACTCTGTTATATCACAATGAATATATGCACAATTAATCTTTCATAATGTCTACACTTCGTGTGTTATAATGAGAGGATTCGGGAGCACGCAACTTAAAGTAGGAAAACTCAGCGTTTGGAGCAGTGATTGGATTCTAACACCTTTGATTGGCCATTGCGTTCCAGAAATCAACAGATGTGTCTGTGATTGGCTACACTGCTCAATGCTTCAAACACATGTTACATTTACATTTAGTCATTTAGCAGATGCTTTTATCCAAAGCGACTTACAAGTGAGGACAATGAGAATCAACAAAAGAGCAATGATACACAAGTGCTATAACAAGTCTCAGTTAGCTTAACACAGCACACTTAGCAAGGGTATTTTTTTTTTTATTAAATAATAAATAAAAAGAAAACAGATAGAGTAGAC
Source organism: Sinocyclocheilus anophthalmus (assembly GCA_018155175.1). Taxonomy (NCBI): domain Eukaryota; kingdom Metazoa; phylum Chordata; class Actinopteri; order Cypriniformes; family Cyprinidae; genus Sinocyclocheilus; species Sinocyclocheilus anophthalmus. The sequence continues at coordinate 232,989 of JADLZN010010095.1, forward strand.
AAATAATAGAGCAAGCTAGTGTTAGAGGCCTTTTTTGGTTATGTTAATTGTATAATAAATAAAAAGAAAGCGAATAGATGGAATACAAAAAGATTAGAGAAGCTAGTGTTAGTTTGTTTAAAAAAAAAAAAGAAAATAGAAACTGCCTATGCTTGCGCCTGTTAATCATTTTTATTTTATAGTAGTTGTTCTTGTTGCTTTTGAGCAATTAATTCTCATTCTGGTTCATTTCCCCACGTCTCCGCGTCTCCTCGCTCCAACACAGTAGGCAGATCGTGACAGAACACCGAACCGTATAACAGTAAGCGGCGCCCCTTCCCCCCGTTTTTGTTTAGTTATGAGGCTCGTTGACTCACCGGGAGGGGTGTTCCTGTCTTGTGTTTTGCTTCCCATGTTCACCCTGTGACCCAGTTCCTCCCGTGCTTGATTGTGTTCATTTGGTTCAGGTGTGTCTTAGTAATTACCTCGTTGAGTTCCTGTTACTTAAGCCCTGTGTTTTCCTGTGTCCTGCGTTCGGTGTTATACATCAACTCCGTGTGCTACTGTACGTGTGTTACCCTGTTTTGGTTCATTAAAGACTCTCCGTTAATTCTCCCACGTCTCCTCGCTCCAAAACAGTAGGCAGATCGTGACATGTAGTCTCTCCTTTAATCTATATCCATAAGCTCACTACAGCTGCTTGTATAATGCCAATTACATATAAGAATATCAGAGTGCTGTTTAAAGTGGTTTCAGATGAAGAGCATCACATTAGTAACTCACGTCAGCGTATCATTTATGCTCATTTTGACAGCCTCAGGATTCGCCTGCAGACAAATGTCAGGTGAGCGTTAGTGAATTAAATATACATTTATATATAAACCAGCAGGAAGATGATGTAATATGTGGAAAGTGATTATACGTCGAGCGTTTTCCCCAGTCGCTTGATCCGAGCACACAGATTCATGAGATTTATGGAAAGAAAAACCAGCTGTCGCTCCATGAACAGACACTGCGAAAGAGCAATCGCACGTCAGACGCATGAAACATCCCATTTGTGTGGCTTTACTGCTCACATGACAAATGTATTTGTAAAGTGGTTTTCACACACTGTTATGAAGCAGCTTTACAGAAAATCATGATGTTAATGTTTATGATATATTAATATACTACTTATAGTCGCATTTATCAGATCAGAGCTGTGATGATTTTGTGATGATGTAATCAATCAGGCAGGTAGTACTGTGTGAGTGTGAGTGTCACCAGGACCAAACGAATCAGCTGTGCGTATGTGTGCATGAGGTCTGTCTGTTCATGCGAGCGCCGCAGTGCTTGTTGTTAGCTGCTGATTGATCTCAGAGCAGCTGAAGCAGCGTCAGTGGCTGTGGTTCTGCTCTGTGCTGCAGATAAGCAGTGAAAGCCACATGCAGCGGTGCTCGTGTGCATCAGAAACACAGCCGCTCAAGGCCAGATAAGTCAGGCTCCACGAGCTGATAATGTGTTAATGGGCCATTTGTCTCTTAGATATATTGACTTATTTTACCCTAAAACCCCTCGTGACAATACAGAGAGCATGTTCAGATAAGCACACGTAATCCCTCACTGAAACACACTGGAATACTAAAGCCATCTGCGTTACAACCAGAAACAACCGCAGCTCTCGCGCTTCACCACAGAGACACAGCAGCAGAGAGAGAGAGAGACTGCGAGAGAGAGCAGATGAGTGTGTGTGCAGTGGAGTGTGGTGCTTTTCCTGACCCACAACAGAGATCAACCACCCCTACCAACCACCACACATCACACACACCCAACACACACATCAATCTCGCTCGCTCTCTCACACACACACACACACACACACACACACACCACCATTACAGGAACACAAAAAAAGCACCAACTATCTATCTCACACATAATACACACACACCACACACACAACCACATTCACAAACGCACACGCGCGCGGCGCAACACCATGAAAACACAAACACACACAGCAACGCACAAAGCGCAGCGCGCAACAAACAGCACACAACACACCACACTACACACGCACACTCTCGAGAGCACCACACACACTAAGCAAACGCACCAAACGTCGCGCACCACAAAGACACACACACAACAAACCACACGTCACACGTCGCGCGCGCAAACATTGCTGAAACACCAACACAACCACAACACACGCGCGCGCGCACCACACAGACACCACACCACACACACCTCACTAATCTCTGCTCGCACATCCAAACACACAAAACACAATCTATCTCTGTCACACAAACGACAAACACAAACTCCTCTCACACACAACACATAAAATCTATCTCGTCACACACACACACGCACCACGCGACGCTCGCACACCCACACAAAGCTCGCGTGTGGTGCTCACACACACACCAAAAGAGCTCCTCACCACACCACACACGATATCGCTGTCACACAACACACACAAACAAACAAACACAAGACCCATAGACGCACCAATCTCTCATACAGCACACACCTCGTGCTCATCAGACAAACCACACAAACCGCACGGCGCTCTCTCGCTCTCACACACCATCACCACCACACGCGCGTCGCACCACCACACACACACCAAACACGCGCGCGCGCGCTCACACAACACACACACACGTACTCTCTCACACACACACACAAACACAAACACACTCTCTCTCACACACAAACTCTTCCTCGGTCACAACACCACACACACACAGACACATCATACTCACACTTCTCTCAGCACACACACACGCGTGATCTCAAGGCAGACCACACACACCACACACACGCGCTTCCACACACACACCACTCTCTCGCGCGCGCTCTCTACACTCACACCACTCTCTCTTCACACACACCTCTCTCTCTCTATTCACACACACACACACTCGCTCTCTCTCTCACACACACAAACACACAAACACACTCTCTCGCTCTCCACCACACAACACACACACAAACACTATCACACACACTCTCTCTAAAACAACACTCGCTCTCTGCTCTCAACACACACCACCACACTCTCTTATACCCACAAACCCACACTCTCTCTCTGCTCTCGCCACACACACACAAACACACACTTCTCCCTCTCAAACAACACGGGACCTCTCTCTATCTCCCACACACAAACGACACTCGCTATCACACACATTCACACACTATCTCTCTCTCTCACACACACACACACACACTCTCTCTAGCTCTCTCTCTCTCACACACACACACAAACTCTCTCTCTCTCTCTCTCTCACACCCACACACACACTTCTCTCGCTCTCACACCACACACCAACACACTCCTCACAAAAAACACACACTCATCTCTCTTCACCACAAAACACACACACCACTCTATCATCTTGTCACACACACACACACACCACACACAACACGTCTCGCGGGCATACAACACACCACACACACACAAACGCACACGCGCTCTCTCAAACACCATACACACACACACACACTGAAACTCCTCTTCACACACATTACACACACACACAGACCCCCGCACACTATGCTCTCTAAAACACCACAACACCAAACACACGCGAGCTCGGGCACAAACCACAAAAACACAAACACGCGCGCGGACACACACCCACACACACGTCGATTGGCATCACACACACACCACTCACAATGCGATAGCCACACACACAACGATCGTCGCGCACACACACACACACACTCTTCTGCTCAGAGCAAACACACACTCTATCGCGGTCACCAACACACACAAACAGCCAACAATCATATCACACTCTCTCACACACACACAGAGTCTCTCTCTCTCACACACACAAACACTCTCTCTCTCTCTCTCTCTCACAAACACAAACACACACACACAAACACTCTCTCTCACACACACACACAAAACACACACTCCTCTTCTCTCTCAAAAACACACTCTCTCTACTCACACAACACACCAAAACACACACTCTCTACTCTCACCACCATCACACTCGATCTCGTCACACACACACCACACACACGACACCACTCATACTCACAACTCCTTCGCAGGATCACACCACCACACTTATCTTCTCACGACACTAACACCACACACACACTCTCTCTCCAAACACCACACCACACTCTATCCTCTCCTCCTCCTCTCTCTCTCGAAACACACCACACACACACACAAACTCTCTCGCTTCTCTCTAACCACACAACACACACACTGTCTCTCTCTTTCACACACACACACACTCTCTCTCTCCACACACACACACACACACACAACTCTCACACACAATCTCTCGCACACACACACACTCTCTCCCTCTCACACACACACACAAACAAACTCCTCTCTCTTACACACACACCAAAAAAACTCTCTCTACACACACAAACACAATCTAACCTCATCGTGTCCACACACACACACACAAACCAGACACACCTCCATACACACTTCTACTCAATGCCAACACACTCCTTTCTCTCTCAGACACACACACACACACACACTCTCTCATTCTCTCTCTCTCACACACACTCACACACACACCACACAGACACACACCCACCACACACACACACACACTCTCTCTCTCTTAAAACACACACTCTTCTCTCAACACATACAAACACACACCCCACACTCTCTCCTCACACACACCACTCTTCCTGTCAACACAACACACCACAACACAGGGACACAATGCATACGCACACTCTCTTCAGTAACAAAACCACACTCTCTATCTCAGACACACACAACACAACACACACACACACAAACAACACACACACACACACACACTCTCTCTCTTCTCTCTCTCTCTCTCACACAAACAACACACACACACTCACTCACTCTTCTCTCACCACACACCCACTCTATCTCTCTCTCACCACACACACACACCATCGCTCCTCTATCACACAACACTCACAAACACGCTCACTCTCACACACACAATCTCTCTCTCTCACACGCACACTCTCTCTCTCACACAACACACACACACTCTCTCGCAAACACACAACACTCTCGCCTCTCTCTACAACACACACACACAACACACACACACTCTCTCTCTCTCCACACACACACTCTCTCTCTCACACAAACTCTCTCTCACACACACAAAACACACACACACACACTCCTCTCACAACCAACACACCACTCTCTCCTCTCCTCTCACACACACACACTCTCTCTCTCTCTCTCTCACACACACAACACACACTTCTCTCTCTCGCTCTCTCATCACACACACACCCCACACACACTCTTCTCTTCAAAAACACACAACACACACCACACTCTCTCTCACACGCACACAAACCACTCGCTCTCGCAACACCACACCAAACACAAAACCTACATCTCTTCTCTCTCACACACACACACACACACACTCTCTCTGTCCAACACCACAACACCACAAACATAAAACACTTCACTCTCTCTCTCTCTCTCACACACCACACACACACACACACTCTCTCCTATCCTCTCTCTCACACAACACCCACACACAAACCAAACACCCCACTCTCTCTCTCTCCTCTCTCTTCACACCACACACACACTCCTCACACTCTCTCTCCTTCTCACCACACCACACACACACACACACAAAACACACAAACACACACACACACACTCTCTCTCTTTCTCTCTTTCACACACACACACACACACACACACTCACACACACACACACACACTCCACACTACACAAGCGCTGAATGATGCAGATTCCCCACAGCTCACTGAGCAGCACAATGAGACAGAAAACACTGCTGTTAGTATCAGCTGGTTACTGTAGAAGCCACATTATCTGTGAGCAGCAGCAGGACGTCTCACTGCTCAAACCAGTTTGTTACTCACGTTAACTAGTCCTGTTAGCAGTCTGAGCGTGAAGACACAATATCACACCGCAGCGGCTTCTCTTGATAAAATGCTCCATCTTGTTGTCATCGGGCCGCTCGAATACATCTGGCAGAATTGATCACCTGTCAGCCATGAAGTAATTATTACATACTGACGCAGTGGAGCGCCGGCAGCTCATTTATACTCGACCTAACGACCAAACAACGTTTGTTCAAGCTGTGCATGAAATAGAAATGACAAGTTATTTTTACCACAGAATCCTCCCATTTGTAATCAGTTTTTTAAAAGCTGTCAGTAACGTTTGACAAACAATACAACATTCAGCAATGAAACGTCAGTCAGTGTGAACAGAGCTCAAACACAAGCAGAGCTCTGATAACCAAATAATGGACCAAGACTCAAAATAAAGATTGTAAGCACTATATTAAAACTCGTTTCTTGTAATACAGTGAGTGGACTGTAAGTTAACACCAGTAACAGCAGCTCTGATTGAGTGCTCCAGCATCAGTCTGAACTCATCCTCGATGCTCCTTCGTACTAAAGAGTGTGAAACACCTCAGATCTGCTTCAGACCGTCCTGAATCTGAGCTTTTACATCAACAGCACACCTTATGAATCTCAGGCGAGTTCAGCATCTCGAGCATCAGACAGTTCCTCCAGATCTTTCTCTCTCACGAGTGGAGTTCGTATGAAACCACAGGCAAGATTCAGACGGACTTCAAGTCACACAGAACTGACTCGCTGCGGACGCGACACGCACTCAACGCCCATCCATCAATCAAATCATGATGTTTGCTAAAGGAGGGGTTTTGCTCGTCAGCAGCACTTAAGACAAGAAATGACCGTGACGATAATCAAGTGATTTCAACATACTCTTGACAAAACTAAGAAACACTGCAAGATATTAGCAATGCACTAACTGCAATAATACGCCATTTCAGTCAGAGTAAAACTGACACAACAAAATATTGACTCGAAGGGCCGTTCACCCCAGAACGATCGTTCTGTCATCATTCACTCTCCGTCATGCCGCTCAAACCTGCTGACTTTCATTAAAGAAGATATTTTGAAGAACACTGGGAACCAAACAGCATTGGACCCCATTGACTTTTACTCAATGGACAAAAAAACAAAACATCCTCTTTCGTGTTCTTAAAATGTTCATTTTACGTTCTTTAAACTGTGACAGAAAGATCTTTTTTTGGCTCAGCTATCCCCTTTTCGTCTGAATACAAACCCAAAGCTGACTTTATGTTATAACGGCGCTGTGATGGTCCTTACCTGAGCTCCAGAGCTGCAGTTTCAGCCGTCTGGCCTTCCTGAGACGGCTCTTTAAAATGACTTACCTTTACCTATCAAAAACAAAGACAAAACTGCAGCTGCAATGAAAATCTGTTTATTCGGCCCTCGAATAATACACCAATAACCGCAGACACTGAGCGACTGACGGGTCGCGAGTCCTTCGACAGGTGGCTGGCAGCTGGAAATCGACCCTCGACGGAGTTTGTGAACTAGTGCAGAGAGATCAGGACTGAACTAGCCAAAGGATCCGGGATGAGTTAGTGCCACTGAGGGGTCAGGAGGAGGATATGAGCTCATGTGGGGCTCGTATGTGGGGTTGGAGGTTAGTACTTTAGTAAAGAAGAGCAGGTCAGACACAAAAATGGTTGTTAGTACAGTTACAACAAAGGTTTCATTCGGATTAGTAACAGAATTTGGGTTTTAGTCAATTAGTAGAGCAGTCAATTGGTGAAATCCTCTGTGACTTGATTCCACGAGAGAGATTGGTCTGAATTGTCACGTCTGGTAGGTTTTGAGGTTACGAGGAAACAAAATAAACCATCCAAAAGAGTCAGGACATGGGGAAGAAGCCATGCAGTTGAATGCGCAGATGAAGATGCTGTCAGTGGGAATGAGCTGCGGACACAACCGATGAAGGGCAACACAAACGCCTGAGCGAGAGCGCTCGTAGCCGATGGCGCGGAGAGAGTCAGAACGGAGTCACAGCACGCCACAGATGGAGGAGCGGCAACATTTAGTTGATTAAGGGGTTAAATCTGAAGGTGGGACACAACAACATGAGCACTTTGAGTCCAGAGATTTGCGTGCAAGCCGGTACAGCTTGTGCATCGCAGACTCCCTCTCGCTGCGGGTGGACGAGATGCAAGCGGATGGAAGCATGCACACACATCTGCTAAAGAATACCAAAGAAAACACAACAGGAGAGTTTCCACTGAAGCGTCACACACATGGGTATAAATGAGTGGAAACGGCTCTGGCTGTGAGCTGTCAGTCATCTACGGCTGTCCATCTGCATCGGGCCAAATAACACAATAAGCATGGCTCTCTCTGCCTCAGAAACATTGTTATTCTAGGGCGCCGAACCCCTGCCAGAGTTCATTAGCTCTGTATGATTGCATACTAATGCAAGCGGCCCGGGCTGATAATCTCGTCCTGGAGGATCTGGCAGCGAGAGGCGAGAGACCTGTCAATCACGCTGACCCGAGATCAGGAGGCCTCAGAGCGGACCTACCGACTAACACAAGCACAAAGTCTTTACTGATGTCAATGATTTCTGTTAGAAGGGGCGTGGCTTCGTGCATCTCTATAGGCTCTGTTAGATCATAAATATGCATGAGTATGAACATACACGTATATCACCGGACCGAAGTAAGAGTGTTTCTGCTGAATGACGTCATGCCTGAGTTTCATTACTGAGTGAGCATCAGCATTAATGAACACAGAAACTTTCCCACATGCCACGCAGCTGTGGGCGGGGCTGTGGGCGGAGCTGTGGGCGGGGCTGTGGGCGGAGCCGCGTGTTTGACGAGTCCAGTGACAGGCAGTAAAGAGCTACAACGACACACGCCAGTGTTGTTATTGTTAAGTGCAACTAAATAAAGCTGAAATAAAATAATGGAAATATTAAATGAAAAAAACAACAACAAAAACAAAACTAAAAATGAATAATTAAAGATTAAGTTGAATTACTCAAATGACTTAAACTGAAATAAAAATAAATTAAGACTATTAAAAATTGTTTTAATTAATTGAAATAAAGCTTCAGAATACATAAATATTAGATGTAAACCTTAAAATGCCTAAACTTAAATAAGTTTAAAATAATGAATAATTAAAAATAATAAATAAGTCACTAAAACTGAAGTAAAAACAAATAGAAAATATTACAAAAATGACATGTAAATAAGTTTAAGCTTAAGTAATTAATGTTACTAAACTTGAAATAAAAATGTGTTAACTGAAATGACGCTTAAATAAAAATATTAGATGTAAACCTTTAAAAACTTAACTCAGTTTAAGTTGAAGTACTAATACGACTAAAACTGAATTAAAAACAAAGCTAAGAAACAAAAACTAATAGAAATGACAAAAGCAGAAAATTACTAAAACCAAACGGAAAGTATACAAATGAAAGCTAATTAATTATTAAACTCCGCACGAGTGTATAACGAATCCTAAACCAGCGGCGGTTTGGTCTGATCTACAGTCGATTCTCACCGTGCTGCCTGGCATCAGTAATGCTTCCCTGGGAGGTGATAGAGGCCAGTGTGCTCCGGCAATAATGAATTGTTCATGTTTATTAATTAGGCTAGTTGTCCTATGGGTACGAACATTAATGAAATCATCCCTCACCCTGGCGAGAGCCTCCATGACTTCCTGAACCCAAAAGCATGTGGCTTGGGGACAGTGAGGGTCAGTCCTGATCTGCTGAATAAATCAGAGCGGGTCCGGGATGTGTTTTATCTGAACCCGGGAGAGCAGGAGCTCCAGGAGAGACGGAGGTTCTGGCTGCACACCATCTCCTTGAGCCGATATCAAAAGAGCTGTCATTACCAGCTAAAGGACCGCAGGCTACTGTGATGCTGAGAGACTTCCGCAATATTAATATCGGAGAATCAGAAATTGCAGACTCACAAAAAATACACTCCAGGAACGTTTAACTAACATTCCCATTAAGTTACGAAAATGTCACTTCTGAATGTTTTCTGAATGTTCAAAATGTCAATTTAAAAAAAAAATGTTTTTTTTATCTGGGTTGTAAAAATATTCCATTGTATCATTTTGCAAACATTACTGGAACGTTAGTTTTGAATGTTCTCTGAACGTCCTGCAGTAACATTTAAAGAACATTAGACTGACGTCCAACTAAAATGTTTCCGGAAACGTTCCATGAGCGATGCATAAATAATGTTTCTGTGCAAACGTTATTAAAGACCAGATAACTTTAAATGAACGTTCCATTTACGTTCTATTGACCTTTGTAGGTTTGTTCTGAGGACGTTTCCTGTAGGCTGGGATGAGTTCCTTCCGTCCTTACTGCCTGCCACTGGGCTCGTGTACCGTCACTCACATGAACGCTCAAATCGGTTCAGATGGCAATAAATAATGTTAGGTAAGTCAAGTAAAGGGGAGGCGCAGCTACAGTTAAAGTTTCATTGCGCTCTGTTGAGAAACATACGAATGATGATATGGACTGAGACTCAGCTCAACGGGAGAAATCAAGCGTTTGACCCGAGATCTGTCCCGCCTGTGGTTCCTGACGGGAGCGGAGGTGCGGGATGGACAAAACAAAGAGAAAACCATGAGCGAATGAGACAGAGAAACCAAAGAGTGAGTATCTGTAGTCTGATCGCTACCTTGATACCAATGGGGATTTGTGTAGTCAGTATAAGCAAACAGAATAGAAATAGGAAACGGAAATCCAGGGCAAACCAAAGTAGAAGACAATTAGAAAGATATCTACCATATAATGCAGTTTGTTTACCATAGCGTGTCCAATGCCTGAGTGCTTTAGGAAAAAAACAAGGGAAGGGAAAGAAAATATATAGAATAATGACAAATCGTGAAGTCAATAAAGGTCTTTTGAAGAGCGGCGGTCTTAAACCGGCCTTCGCGCTCTCTTTTCCTAATGTGGTTTTTGTGCAAGAGAATCAAGATCCAAATCCAGAACTAAAGCAACAGAATCTCTTCATTGAAGGATTTGTCAAGCAAAACAAAATCATGACAGTAGTATTGTTATTTTGGTTAGTACGTCAGTTAATTCGGAAAACAACAGATGGCCCACATTCCGTGAATGACACAATGTTAGTCGTTTCAAAGGAACACAAACAAGTCAAAACCAAACAAAACCCAAATGAAACTGGAAGAACTTGAAGCTGTGGGGTTAGTAAGAAGACACAAGAGTTAGCGAAACCGTTCTCCACATGAAGAAGGGATACGTGGGATTGATTGGGGGAGGGGCTGATCGGAGTGGGAGGGACTATATGAAAAGCAGTATTAGTGAGAATTCTGATTGGCTAGTCCTGCGAGTGGGCGTGGCCTGTTTGATGGCGGGGCTCTTTACAGGCAAATTTGGCCAGACTTGGGTTTTGAAGTAAAGCGAGAAATCGCTCGTCTCTGGCTGACGGCTGAAAGGAGGCAAAAACACAGCTGAGTTAAACAGTAACACATGAACCAAACATCTCATGTACCAGAGAAAGAGACACGCAGGGACGTCTTGGACCTGGAAGAAAAGACAACTGTGATTACAAAGCATCATCCGTAAAGATCCAGATTCTGACCCAGACCCAAGCCTCTGCACCAGTACACGAGTGTGTGTGTGTGTGTGTGTTTGTGAGTGCTTGTGTGCGTGCTTGTGTGTGTGTGTGTGTGTGTGTGTGTGTGTGTGTGTGTGTGTGAGTGAGAGAGTGAGTGTGTGTGTGTGTGTGTGTGTGTGAGTGTGTGTGTGTGTGTGTGTGTTCGTGTGTGTGTGTGTGTGTGTGTGTGCGTGTGAGTGTGGTGTGTGTTGTGTGTGTGGTGTGTGTGTGAGTGTGAGTGTGTGTGTGTGGTGTGTGTGTGTGTGTGCTTGTGTGTTGGCGTGTGTGTGTGTGGGTGTGCTTGTGTGTGTGTGTGTGTGTCCTTGTGTGTGTGTGTGTGTGAGAACTCGAACTCAGGCACTGTAACCCAGAGGATTTGCTCAATAAAGCGGAGCTGCGGTGGGAATCAGACTGATCAGACGGATCTTGAGTGTTTCCCGCTCCACTGTCAGCACCACAGGAGGATAAATGAAATTAGTTCTGAGTAACAGTTACCGGCGGCCGAGAGCGAAACTCTGCTGAGACTGAAGACACAAGACTAATATTTGACATTCAATTCAGAGCTTAGATGATGAAGATAACGTGTGTGTTTAGATGAAAACTGAGACTTTTGCAGGCAGAAACAAATCGATCAGACTGTGCAGAATGATGCAAAACACTCTTTATTTAGTACATAAGTACATAATAAATATTAAGATATTTGATCATATATGTTTATATATACACTACCATTCAAAAGTTTGGGATCTGTAAGATTTTTAAAATGTATTTTTTAATTAATCATTTTAATGCATTAAATGGATCAAATCTCAAATAAATGCTGTTCTTTTGAGCTTTTTGTTCATCTGTGAATCCTGAAAAATACAATGCATCAGTTTTCACAGAAATATTGTGCAGCACGACTGTGTTCAACATTGATAATAATCAGAAATGTTTCTCGAGCAGCAGAGCAGCATATTATACTGATTTCTGAAGGATCATGTGACACTGGAGACTGCAGTAATGATGCTGGAAATATAGCTGCGCATCACAGAAATACATTACAGTTTAACAGAGATTCACATAGAAAACAGCTGCTTTACATTAGAATAATATTTCACTGTTTTACTGAATTCTTCATCAAATTAATAATAAAGCAGCTTTGATGAGCAGAAGAGACTTCTATAAAAATATTAAAAACTTTTGAACAGCACTGAGATATACTAATAAATATTGCATTAATAAATATGAATTGTTATAATATTAAAAATATATTCATAAAATAGATAGTTGTGTGGATTTTATTTTTGATAGTTTGTTTTTTAGTCTGGATCAAAGATTACCATCCACTTTCAGTCTTTAGAATACTTCCCTTTGTGTTGAAGCAAAGACAGACGGACATCCGTAACGAGGCGATCAGAGCAGAAAATGCAGATCCTGTGTGTGCCAAAAAAAATCAGTTTGATTGATTTGTAAAGAGGTCTCATAACACGAATTGTTCCAGAAACAGGTGACGGATGTGAGTGTTTATAGAGCCGCTGAGAAATATGAGAATGTACTTTTTCACAATCTCTGAATGTGACCTGCATGTGTGTCTGAGCCTCTGTCATGAAACGAAGCTGATCGAGTGATTGTGGATGAGAGAATGAAAGAACAAGAGCTGAGTTCATCATTACTGTATGTGTGATCACTCACACACACACTCACTCACTCACACACACTCACACTCACACACACACACACACTCACACACACACTCACACACACACACACTAACACACACACACACACAAACACACAAAAACACACAAACACACACACACACACTCAAACACACACACACACACGCACACACTCTCTCTCTCTCTCACACACCCACACACACACACAAAAAACAACTCACAATCCACACTCACACTCACCACACTCACACTAAAACACACTCCACACCCACTCACAGACTCACACACACACACTCATACACACACAAACACACACACACACATACACACACACACACACACACATATACACACACATACTCACACACACACAAACACACACACACACACAGCACATCAAAACACACACACTATCCACACTGGATGGCAGCGGGGGGTGGATATATTTGTGGAGGTCAGTGTGGATATTGTGGAGGAGTTCTTCTGTGTCATCAAGTTCTGTTAGTTCTACAGCTTCAGTTTCAGAACTTTCAAGTTTAGTAACACATACAGCTGTTCCCTCAACACAGTGAAAAGAGACCCCTTTCAAACAGTGGCGTTCCGAACGTTGTTTAAGCGACAGACACCGGTATTGCGGCATTTTAAAAATTCAGATCATAACAAAAATAAACACGGTAGACAGACACACACACACAGACACAGAGACAGACACAGACACAGACACAGACCCAGACACAGACACAGACACACACACACACACACTCAGACAGACAGAAACACACACACACACACAGACACAGACACAAACACAGACACAAACACACACACACACCACACACCACACACCACAAACACACAGACACAGAAACAGACACAGACACAGAAAAACCACACACAACACACACACACACACACACACACTGCTGGGTAGAGGACGACACCACACACACAAACTCACAGACACAGACACACACACACACTGCTGCTGAGAGACAGACACACACACACACACTGCTGCTGAGAGACAGACACACACACACACACTGCTGCTGAGAGACAGACACACACACACACACTGCTGATGAGACGACAGAACACACAACACACTGCTGCTGAGAGACAGACAACACACCACACACAATCTGTGATAGACAGACACACACACACACAAGCTGCTGAGAGACAGACACACACACACACATGCGCTGAGAGGACAGAACACACACACACACACTGCTGCTGAGAGACAGACAGCAGGGAGAGGCTGAGGAGGGAATGACTCTGCCTCCAATTATCACCTCAACCAATCAGCACTGCGCACTCAAGCATCCTCAGCCAATCACTGCAGCGTGCACCAGCAGTGTGTTTTCACTGTGCTA
>JADLZN010010095.1:252500-257500 GCA_018155175.1 Sinocyclocheilus anophthalmus
TTAAGTTAAGGTGCACATAATGAAGTCCTGAAGCAGGAGGCATGGGTCTGCATCGGTCTGGATCAGGTCTAACAAGAAAACACACATCGCTGCTCCCAGACCTGTCAGGAATCACACGGCAGCTGTCGGGAAGCACTGGGGATTATGGGCCGTCGTTTAAACAACGTTTCCAGCCAATGATGTGCGATCAAGCCCTTCCACAGTGATTCCCAACATTCAGTGCATCTGTTAGAGATCAATATGCACAGCAATGTCTTTAAAGAAGCGAGCGCTCAGTCTTACCTGTCGCAGGTTTCGCGTGACTTTAACATCGTGCCAAGCGTTGTCGTTAAACTTCCCGTTCACCGGTTCCACGAGCGCCTCGAAGGCGCCGGAGCCCAGGTTGATGACGAGCCAGACGGCGCCGCTCTTCAGCGACAGGTTGACGTAGTCTGCAGATTTCCCGGTGTGAAGCATCAGACCGTTGCGCTGGAGCGTTCGGAAGGACAGCGTGATCTCATCCGTGCTGCTCTGGATGGGAGTCATGGACAGATCGTAGCAGAAGAACTCGGTTCCCTTGAAGGTGGCCACCGATTCCTCTTTCCCTGCAGAGAGAGAGAGAAAGAACATGAGCATTTCCACCAAATGATGGTGCATCTACATGACGTCCATCCATTTATTCTAAGAGAGTCAATCAGTTTAAAGCATTTTAACTCCCACATTGCTTTGTGGATTCAATGCAACTCATACGCACAATTTAGCTTGATTTTTATTAGCTTTGCATGCATTTGTTCTAACCGTGTTGAATACTTGTGAGAGTAAGGCTCAGAGCGAAACTCTTATTCCCAACCGCACCGACCGCAGACGTTCTCTCGGGAAACACGCAGCTCTCAAGAATAAACAGGTTTTCTTTATGTTTCCGCTGCTGTATTTTCATGACTCGAGCATTCTGAAGATGATATATCAGAATATGTCGTGTTTCTCTTCGGGAAGACGGGATTGCCGTATTCATGAGTGCTCTTTGCCAATGTAACAATCCTCATGAGAAGAGCAGATGAACTGAAGTCTGCAGCAAAAAGCCCAGCGTAACTGCATGTACATTTACTCATTTGCAGAAGCTTTCATCCGAAGTGACTTACATTACACTTTCCCGCAGGTTCGTTCCTCCCGGAGAAACCCGAGGTCAAGCGCTGCGCTCAAGGGCACAAAACAGTGTTTCAGAAGAATTTAAAGAGTTGAAACCTACAACCTTTTGGAAGTCAGCCCAGATCTTTAACCACTAAACCACAGCAGCGCATTAATGTTTTAATGTTTGGCTTAATTCAGGTTCAGATGCTGCAGCTCTTCTGAGCTTTCATGTAAAAGCTTCCTGGATTGTGTTGTCAGCCACTGATTCTGAGAATCGTGCAAATATTTTAATGGTTTAGTGATTTGTTTCAGTTTTCTTAATTAATTTGCCCTGGAGTGTTTCCTTAAGATGTAGAGCACATCTAAACTATACACACACACACACACACACACACTCACACACACACACACACACACACACACACACACACACACCAAAAACACACACACAAACACACACACACACGCACAAATCCGTCCGACCAAAATAAATAAATAAAAATGTGAGAAATACAGATAATGCCTGAAGCAATTTAAACCACTCTCTTCTTCTCTTCACACACACACACACAAACACACACACACACACACACACACACACACACACATGAATAATACCAATAAAACTGGAAACATTATAAAAACAGCAATTACAGAGTCTGTGGTGTTTTGTATGTTGTTTGTTCTGGACGCAGCTGAACTACAGATGCTTTGAAAAATAAATAAATATATGATTATGTCTATTGTCAATAAAACACATCTGACTGAAGCTCAATGTGAATGTGCTGTAAACATCAGTGTTTGTGAGAAATACATACTGTAGCCTACAGTTACTTTATTTTTATATATACTGCTGTGTTTTCATTCATTTTTTTTTCCAGTTTCAAAGATTTTTTATTCATTTTAAATGTATATTTTAATTAGTTCCTTTAAACCTTACGTCGTAAGTTAGTCATCGTAGAGAAAGACCAGCAGCTCTAGCTTGGTTTCAGTCTGAAGTTGAACGCTGAACAGCACGTGTAACCAATAAATAAAGAAGAGACCGGGTTCCAGCAATCTAAAGAAGAACTGACCAATCATGATTTGGTATGCAAATGAACGTAAGAGAGGCGACCAATCAGATGGCAGGATGATCGGAAACAGTCAGTTTTGTGTGGTGCTGAAGGCCAGGATCAGTCTGGATCTGTGTGTAATCGGTCTCTCTCCCGCTGCACCTTCACTGGCCTGTGAGCTTTAATACAGGCTGATCCCGGCGCTCCAGAGTCTGTCTGATGTCAGTGTCGCTCTAAAGCTCTTCCTGTGTGTTCCAGGGCTTCGACCTCTGTTAGTCTAACTCTTTACAGCCCACAGATGACCTTCATGCTGTCTGTCTGTCTGCAGACGCGCACGCTGTGAACTATTATTCAGAACTGATCTGAAAATAGTAAACTTCTTTCTGTAGTTTTCTTTTTACCGTTTAGAATAGTACTGGAGTAAAAGTCTTAAAGTATGTGATATTTACTGTACTTAAGTGCGAAAAGTATTTTTTTAAATCTTAAACGTACTTAAGTATTGAAAGTAAAAGTACAAGTAAATGCAAAATGGAAAAGAAGCAAATAAATATATATATAAATGCACATACAGCTTGAGTAGCAAGATTGTGTTCAGTTTTAACTCTTTCTTCCATTTTGCATTTGTGGGTAAGAATAAGAAGCACTTCATCCGGTACTCATAGTGTCTTTCATTCCAACATAAGAAAACATTTCTGGAATCTGCATCTGAAATAGCATTAGATGTATTCACAAAGTTTAATGTATCTCAAAGGGGACATGGATGCATTTAACCTGCAGTTACAGATGCATACATAGGCCTAATGTTTTGTTTTTAACATAAAACGTTGAATACTGATATTTGAAATAATTTAAAACATGAAAAAATAGTCGAAATGTAAAATTAAAACCGCCAGTAGGTGACAGCAAGTGACTGTAATGAGTGAGTCATTGAGATTCAACCGATTCATTCAAACGACTGATTCATTCGAACCAGCAAGTCACTGTCTTAATGAGTGAGTCACTGATATTCAACCGATTCATTCAAACGACTGATTCATTCAGAAACCAAGCATTCGACTGTGTTAATGAGTGAATCACTGAATCATTTATTCAACCGATTCATTCAAACGATTGATTCATTCAGGAACCAAGCATTCGACTGTGTTCACATTTCATCCATTGTTATTAAGGACGTAGCACTATCTGATCACTTCTGTATTTTTTTTTTGATATATTGATCTCTGTTACCACTGAATCTAGATATGTCTTTGTCAGAAAGAGATGCATTAACGAAACACTAGTGTGCTATTTATGGAGGTTATATCTTTAACACCAAGCATTTCTGAAGACTGTTGATTTTCTCCTTGATTCCTTTAACTCAAAAGTGAGGAATGTTATTGATGACATTGCTCCTTTGAAATTCAGCAGGAAGATTGGCAGACAGAAATCAGCTTGGAGAAATTCAACAGCAGTTCAGAGTATGAAAAGACAATGCAGAAAGCTGAGCGGATGTGGCGGAAGACGAAACTTGAAATACACTATAGCATATATAAAGACAGCCTTCGTACTTTCAATGTGGAACTAGGCAAAGCTAGACAGTCATTTTTCTCAAACCTTATAAACAGTAACTTGAACAACACTTGCACTCTTTTTGCTACGGTTGAGAGACTGACAAACCCCCCAAATCAGATTGCCAGTTAAATGCTCTCCGACAGCAAATGCAATGATTTTGCTTCCTTCTTTTCTGAGAAGATCATTAATATCAGGAAGGCGATTAGCACATCCCCGAGTTATGCAGAGGTTAGACATATTCGTCCACAATATCAAAAAGAAGATACTATTTCTGCTTTTGAAGAAATTGATAGCAAAATTTTGGAAGAAATAGTACAGCACCTTAAATCGTCAACATGCTATCTTGACACACCTCCCACATATTTTTTCAAAAGGGTGCTTAACTGTTTGGAAGCAGATCTCTTAGAATTGGTGAACGCCTCACTTCTTTCTGGGTCTTTTCCAAACTCCCTGAAAACTGCATTTGTTAAACCCCTTCTGAAAAAGAGAAATTTTGATAACACCATATTGAGCAACTATATACCAATATCAAATCTTCCTTTTATAGATTATTGAAAAGGTAGTCTTTAATAAGCTGAACAAATACTTAAACTCAAATGGATACCGGGACAATTTTCAATCTGGTTTTCGACCGCATCACAGCACAGAGACAGCACTCATTAAGATAATAAATGATATTCGCTTAAATTCTTGAATTGAATCTGGCAAAATATCAGTGCTGGTACTACTAGATCTCAGTGCTGCGTTTGATACTGTCTATCATAACATACTACTAGAGAGACTGTAAAACTGGGTCTGGCTTTCTGGGATGGTTCTCAGTTGGTTCAGGTCATACTTAGAAGAGGTTGTTATTATGTGAGTATAGGAGAGCATAAGTCTAAGTGGACATCCATGACATGCGGAGTCCCACAAGTCTCAATTCTTGCACCGCTCTTGTTTAAGCTTTATATGCTCCCACTAAGTCAAATAATGGGAAAGAACCAAATTGCCTAACACAGCTATGCAGATGATACCCAGATTTACCTAGCCTTATCTCCAAATGACTACAGCCCCATTGACTCCCTCTGCCAATGCATTGATGAAATTAACAGTTTGATGTGCGAGAACTTTCTTCAGTTAAGCAAGGAAAAAACTGAAGTCATTGCATATGGAAACAAAGATGAAGTTCTCAAGGTGAATGCATACCTTGACTCTAGGGGTCTAACAACTAAAATCAAGTCAGGAATCTTGGTGTGATTTTGGAGACAGACCTTAGTTTCAGTAGTCGTGTCAAAGCTGTAACTAAATCAG
>JADLZN010010095.1:262500-329998 GCA_018155175.1 Sinocyclocheilus anophthalmus
GGAGAGTATGTGTGTGTGTGTGTGTGTGTGTGTGAGAGAGAGAGTATGTGTGTGTGTGTGTGTGTGGAGAGAGTGTGTGTGTGTGTGTGTGTGTGTGTGTGTGTGTGTGTGTGTGTGTGAGTGAGTTGGGTGGGGGGGTGGTACGAATCAGCTCAAAGGGGAAAGTAGAGACGATAAGTTATGTCAACGCTGATGTGTTCGGTAATTAATTATGAATATTTTAGATCCGCTGTAAGTATTTACTTGACAATTCTAAGAATGTTAATTTCCTGGTTAAGGGGAATAACTTTCTTACTGTACAACTCTATGCAGAGCCTGTAGCATAAATCTGCATGTTAGGGACTCCAGTTATGAGCAAACACTGAACAACGTCAAGTGTGATACAAGTAAGACTTTATTAACTACATAACACTTAAACTAGTCTTACATACTCACACACACACCCACACACACACCACCCACACACACACACACACACACACACACACACACAACACACACACACACAGTTGGTATAGGACAGGGTTAAAGCTTAGGCAGTAAAGAGAAGAAAAATAAAGCATGAAGCTATGGGACCACTGGATATTCAGCAGATCTACAGCCTGAAGGAAACATCAGATTCTTAGTTAAAACACACCTTGGTAAAAAGGTGCAAATGATACCTAATATATAAATTAATAAGACTAAGTTTGAATACTTCCAAGTCTCATCTGTCTGAAAGAGATTCCTGATGCAATCTGAAGGCTCAAGTTGATCTTGCTGAAGTTGGTTGATGAAAAGAATCAGTTTGAGTCAGAGAGTTTTTGGTGAATGGAAAGTCAAGGCCGAAGTCTGGCGCAAAACTTAGGGTGTCCTTAGGAGTGTTATAGCTCACATCTTCTCAGAATCTAACAGAAACTCAGACAGGAGGCGGGTCACTGATGTGAGGCCTTAATGCCTGACAAGATTCACGCCTCTCAGGATAAGCTTGTCCAATGAGAAAAGCTGAAACTCCAAGTGGGAGTTTGGAAATACTGGAGAGTTTATGACCCTTTGTGTGGAAGCATGGTAATTTGCATATGTAACTTGATTGAGTGTTAATGCCAGTATAGCATGTAAATGCACTTCGTTTAATCATCAAGAACGAATTCATAGATACTAAACATGTAGGATTACACATACTTACGATAACAGGAAACTAGTGGTTCTATCTTAAGCATGCATAAAACAGTATACAATATACAAGAACAGTAATAATATATACAATGGCTTGAAGGATATGTGTGTTCATTCAATGAAAGGTTTTCCTATTAATTAATTAGGGAAGAGTCCATTTTTACTGTGCCTTGTGTCTTTCCTATGGAAAATGTTGTGAGTTTCTCTACCCACATTCCTTTGGGCAATTAAACCAGTGATATCAGCATTGGTTGCTATGGTGACCAGGGGCCTGTTGTCGTTCGCAGACATCCTGGCACCCTGTATGTTTATTGGGTGAGGGGTCTGTTAATGTTTGTTAATCTAATGAATAATTAATTTGTTAAATCTAATGAAAAATGGTGTGTCTGATTGGTCCCAGACGCTACAATGTGTTTGAGCAGTGTGTGTGTGTTGAGCATTTGTGTGTGGTGTGAGAGAGATGTGTGTGTGTGCGTGGAGCATGGTGTGTGTTGTGTGTGGTGAGTGTATGTCGAGAGAGAGTGTGTGCATGTGAGCTTGTGTGCGTGTGTGAGCTTGCGTGTGTCTGAGCGTGTGTGTGTGTGAGAGTGGGGCGGGTGGGTGTGTGAGCATGTGGTGTGTTTTAGCATGTGTGTGTGTGTGTGGAGCCATGTTGTGGTGTTGGTGAGCGTGTGTGTGTGTGTGTGTGGTGAGAGTGTGTTTGAGCATGTGAGTGTGTGTGAGCAGTGGTGTGTGTGACTGTGTGTGTGGTGAGCGGGTGTGTGTGTGTTTGTTAGAGTTGTGTGAGCATGTGAGTGTGTTGAGCATGTGTGTGTTTGTGTGACGTGCGTGTGTTTGTGTGTGTTGCGGTGTGTTTGAATGGTGAGTGTGTTTGGTGAGCCATGTGTGGGTTGTGAGCGGGCGTGTTGGGTTGTGTGTGTGTGTGTGTGAGCATGTGAGTGTGTGTGAGCATGTGAGTGTGTGTGAGCATGTGTGTGTGTGAGTGGATGTGTGTGTGAGTTCATGCGGACTCATCGCTGAGGGTCAAGTTCTTCTCATGGGCGCCATTCACTCTCTGGAGGAGGGTTCATTGCGTTGTTTCCTCCCCCCTCCGTTTCCGCGGTAACGCTGCGTTCTGCTCTGCCTCCTCATATCACAAATGCACCTGCTTCATTTTCTCTTTTCTCCGTTTCTCCATTCCCACGTTTCATCTGTCGCTTTGCTCTGTACATTGGTATTTTTGTCTTTAACTTTAATGAAATGAGCTCATTAAAATGTCATGTGTCAGATGCCTTTCAGAATCCATCATGTAATGCGTCTGTTTCGGTGTCGGTGATGTGTGTGTGTGTGTGCGCGTTTTTGTGACAAATGAGGACATAAATGTGTATAATGACAAAGGTATGACATAGGTATTACACGGAGAAGGTGACTTTTCAGGACATTACCCAATGTCCCCACTTTTCAAAACGCTTATAAATCACACAGAATGGATTGTATTGAAAATCTGAAATAGCACAAAGTCTCCTGTGAGGGTAGGTTTAGGGTAGGGTTAGGTTTAGGTGTAGGGCATAGAATATACGGTCTGTACAGTATAAAAACCATTACGCCTCTGGAGAGTCCCCACTTTTCACAAAAACAAACCTGTGTGTGTGTGTGTGTGTGTGTGTGTGTGAGTGAGTGAGTGAGTGAGTGAGTGAGTGAGTGTGCATGCGTGCGTGCGTTTGTGAGTGTGTGTGTCTGTGTGAGTGAGTGTGCACGCGTGCATGCTTGCGTGTGTTTGTGAGTGTGTGTGTGTGTGTCTGTGTGAGTGAGTGTGTGAGTGAGTGTGGGAGTGAGAGAGTGAGTGTGTGAGTGAGAAAGTGAGTGTGTGTGTGTGTGTGTGTGGTGTTTGCGTGTGCATGTGTTAAAGTTCTCACAGTTACTGAATCATTGACTGATATTATCCACCTGAACATTTGTACATTCACTTTGATTTACATTCTACATTTTGTTGATTTATATTTTAGTTTTGTTGAAATTTGCATGAACATCTGAGTTGAGCCAAAAATCATCATTCCGTCATCATTTACTCTCCTTCATGTCATTCAAACCTAACACTGGAATAAAAAAAGTAAAAAGGTAATTTACTTTTTTTTCTTGCAATTCTAAGTTTATATATATTGCAGTTCTGTTTATATACTGTATAATTCAGAGTTTATATATCACGCAGTAATCTTAGGCTACGTCCACATGAAGCCAGAGCTTTCCCTATCCGATCTTTTTTTTCCCCCTTGTCTCAAGAAATATCTGCGTCCACACGAAACCACAAAACCGACACAAAAACGATGTAGTTTACATGCCAGACCAGTATGTGGCGCTGTAATTCTGCAACAGAGATACACTAAAAACGGAAAGAATACTTGGACTATGTGCATAAACCTTGAGTGTGTATACAAACGAACATGGAACAATACATTTATTAATCTGTGTTAATGCTAGTTAATAAAAATACAATCGTTCAGTGCTTGTTCATGTTTTTGTTGCTGTTACGTGACGTAGCGGTTGGTGTCTGACTAGGGGCGAGACGTGGGCTGCTGACGTCATCGTTTCAGAAAATATACGGATTCGCTGTCCACACGAAAACACAAGGGTGGCATTTCAGATTTATCCACTCTGGGACCCGGTTTAAAAAAATATCGGTTTCACTCTCCCAAAACGCCGGATCCGTGTGGACGAAACGCCTATACGATACAAAATGTATGCGTATACAGCTAAACGCGTCTCCGTGTGGACGGGGCCTTAAAGACTTGCAAGAAAAAGGTCTATGACAGATCAACTCAAAACTGCGAGAAAAAAAAAAGTTGTGAGATAAGAAGTCACATTTATCTTTTTGATATTATGTGGTGGAAACGAGCTTTTATAAAAAAATACAGACATTTCTTAAAATATCTTCTTTTGTGTTTCCAAAACCCCCACAGACACCTTCATTTGTGAAAACTCATCGCGTGTTCGTGAGCACATGTAGCTGATGCCGGTGTGTTAGCGTGTCAGCTAATGGACGTCCAGGAATGCAATCTCACGTTGTGAAGTGTGTCTAACTGCCCGCGTCTGCTGAAGAATAGTGTGTGTGTTTGAGAGACGCTTACGTCTCTGAGCTCCGCTTGACACAACGACTGGCTGCTGTTTGTTCAACAACTAAGACAGCTTTTCAATTTTACCCCTCAGTGAGCAAAACAGCCGCACACCGAAGACTAATATGACACTGCTGCTGTTGAGTGCATTTATGCACGTGTTTATGTGCTCGTGTGTGTGTGTGAGACTATTACAGCAAAATACAGTTATTACTCTACACAGATTCAAGATTGATGAATATGGAGGAATAAAATAATAACAGCGCTGCCTTAATATGAATGTCATCAAACACAGTGTGCATGTCGAGCTCCAGATCAGACACGTATGAGGGCGTCTCAGAAGAGAGCTGCCTGTGTCGAAGGAAAGACAAACACTCACAGAAACACATAACGGCCTGCAGGCCATGAGAAACAGCAACGACCCTCCAGTGCAGATCTCCATTGAGCCTTCTAGTATCCTAAAGTAAAAATGACGACTGCTAGTCACAGCAGAATTAACCAAATGGAACCAAAATGGATCTCCTCGAATTAGCCAGTGTCATTAGGAACAAATCACTTGAATGAATGATTCAATAACTGAAACGGTCACTCGTTTTTTACTTACTCTTTCTTTTTAATAATATCTTCCTATGGCAGGAATAGCAAGACTAGTATTCTAATATGCTGATTTTGAACAAATCGGCCGATTGAATGATTCAAAGTCACTTAGGCTGCATCTAAAAGCTCAGGCTGCTGACTTGTTGCCTCGCTCCCTTATCAGGCAATGATTCTGCAGGCAGCGTTTGCTCACAAAAGCACCTCACTAAACTGATCTCGGACAGGTAGCGTAACGGTTTAATGATCTACAACAAAACAAAACAAGCTTTGGTGATAACTAAACAAATATTTAATTACTATAATACTGATTTCTTGCTAGAAGTAAACAAATTAAACAAAGTTCGGGAGGAGCATGTGCAGATAATTAACCTAATTAACACGAGAGGAGCTCATTCAGTAATCAACTCAATTAACAAGATTAGAGGTATATACACAAAGCAGACTTGCCTTTGTTCCTTGACAGTTTTCTAGCATCCCTCCATCACCCCATCTCCTCCCTTCTAACTATTCCCTTCTCAACTCGAGGTCCTCGGACAGCACGCCAAATACACATAACCTTTCCTCTATTTATTATATGTAGGTGTGAACTGTGTGAAAGGTAGTTCACATGACAAGGACAACATGATGAATGTAGTATGTCCACATTACATTTACACTATACACATTCATACTACAGTATGCAGAGCATACTTTTCTGACAGTCATGAAGTAATTACTTATTCAAAAGAAGTACCGACTCAGAGTATGCGACTACGGACCAGAGTATGTGAGCGGAGTGGAGCGGCAATGATTTCCCCTCCGCGCTCCAAGCGTTCAATAATCACTCCGCTCCAGCTCCGCTCCGAGTTCAGCATTTCCCGCTCCACTCCTCGCTCCACTGATCAGAAACACCGCTCCGCAGCAAAATTATTTGAGAGATCTGAACGTTATGTGTGAGCTTGTGTGTTCTGTCCAT
Organism: Sinocyclocheilus anophthalmus; assembly: GCA_018155175.1. Lineage (NCBI taxonomy): Eukaryota > Metazoa > Chordata > Actinopteri > Cypriniformes > Cyprinidae > Sinocyclocheilus > Sinocyclocheilus anophthalmus. The sequence goes on from JADLZN010010095.1 coordinate 268,297, forward strand.
GTGCAGCAATGTAGCAGCACATTAGTTTCGAGCAGAGATTAACAAACTGTACAAATTACAACATGCTTTAACCTCCCGCACTCGTCCATCGCCATTTTAACCTTAATATGTGATCCACATATCTGTCAAGCTAACTAATTATGTTTAATGCATGAGTTGGCATAATTTGTGCTCGTGACGGAGCGGTAGCGGAGCGTTCTTTCAAAAAATCCGCTCCTAGCTGCAGGCAAAATCATGCCGCTCCGCTCACATACTCTGCTACGGACGCAGCCAGTCACTTGTTTTGTTTTGAAAGAATCAGCTCAGTGAACAACTCAAATGACTCACTGATCAGGACTGGAACTAACTGTGTAATAATTGTCCTTTCTTGTTTATATCTTATTTCAGAAGCATCTTGGAAGTGTTCTAGCTTAAGTAATTCATCTGAAAAAAACTAATTGTCCCATCTGTCAAAGCCAAATGTCCAAGAGAGAGACAGATGAGGAGAGACTTTTCCACGTTTATCACATGGAATTTGGAGAGAAACTCGCCAGTGACTGTTAAATGCTTATGAATCAAAATGATTCACTCTTAAAGGGACAGTTCACCAAAAAAATAATTCACACTCCCTCATGTCGTTCAAACCCGTATGACTTTCTTTCTTCTGTCGAACAGATGAAGATATTGTGCTAGTTTCTGTTTTCATATAATAAAAATTAACATGGACTGAAGCTTTTTTTCTAAGCCATATGACGTGAGGAACATTATTGCTATATAATATTCACCTCCAGTGGGCCGTCACTCATTGCATCTAAATCAAGTCCAATTTGTAAATGGATCATTTGCAGCAGGTTTGTGAACAACGACAATTGATTCATTGAAAATCTCAGACTTATAATCACTCATTAACTGGCATTCACTACTTCATAAAGCCACCATGCTAAGCTAAAGCAGGTTCCCCTTCAGGAACTCGAGCTGTGTCTAAACACTTTTGGAACGCCTTTCAGCGTGACCATGCTCTGAATCACATGCGTAATCAGTCCAATGGATGGGCGAGACGTCACGGGTGGGGTGACATAGGGACCAGGACGCTTAAAAGCATGTGCGGTGGAACCGGCGTCAGCTTACTGTCATTCAGCAAAGCGCTCTGTGTGTGTGTCAGTCGCTATTTGTTGTGAGTCTTATTTAGTGTTGTTTGTCCACTTATAAGCTCCATTATGTCGAAGCTTCAGCAGAAAATAATAATTTGGGAGAGAGCAGACTGCATTCAGGCTGTGTGTTCCTCCCTGCCCGCGCTATATTTCGGGTGGGGACACACACAGTTTGTGTGTTGTCTGCTTGGGAGCGAAGCACACAGAGTCAGCTCTTGAGGGAGCTAAAAAAAAAGCTTACCGGGCAAAAGCTTACCGGGATCTTCCGTTTGGCCTTGTACTCTCACCCCGCACTTTCGTGAAGTGTGTGGATGCTGCTCTGGCTCCTCTGTGACTCCAGGGCATCCGCATACTCAACCACATCGATGATTGGTTGATATTAGCTCAATCAGAGCAGGGGGCTCTTGATTCTGAATCGTTCTCTTGAATCAGCAGCATGTGATTCCTGTGAACACACTTCAGAGGAGTCGGAGTGTGTCGAGACAGAAGCCCGTCCCACTGAGTTTGTCTGTCTGATACTCCTCATGAGAGCAACACTTGACAGACAACAAAATGAGAAGAAATGGATGCAGCAGCAACACAGAAAGACGTAGGAGACGCTCCTGATGATGAAAGAGAAGAGAGACGTTCATGATTATGAATAAGTGACAGAGAATCTGGGATTGATCCTCTGTGTGAGACGCTTTACAGGTTATCGTCAAACATCCACGTTCAACCCAGAGGATTCCCCTGCACCCGCGCGCACACACGCACACACACACACACACACACACACACACACACACACACACACACACACACACACACACACAGACACACCACACACACACACACACACACACACACACACACACACACACACACACACACACACACGCACACGCACTACGCACACACACACACCTCACACACTCACACACACACACACACTCCCCACACAACACGCCCACACACACACACACCACACGCACACACACACCACACGCACACACACACCACACGCACACACACCACAGAGATATACACACACACCACCCACAGAGACGAGACACACACATCACGCACACACCACACACACCGCGATGCCAGACCACACACAGGTTCCTTGAGCAGCAAAGCAGCATATTATACTGATTTCTGAAGAATCATGTGACACTGAAGACTGCAGTAATGATGCTGAAAATACAGCTTTGATCACAGAAATAAATGACATTTGAACATATTCACATAGAAAACATGTTTAGATTGAATAATCTCACATTTTTAATGTATTTTTGATCAAATAAATGCAGCCCTGGCGAGCAGAAGAGACTTCTTCTCTAACAAATGGAAAGTCATAAAGAAAGGCCCATCTGTCTGTCTGTGAGACTGTTATTGGTCTGCTGTAATGACAGTGATTTTATGAGCACAGAACATTCTGAGAATATTGCGTTTTTATTCTTTTCATCTGGATTTCCCCCTCTTTTGTAAGAAACACACTGACTTTAATCTTTCCTCTTTTATCATGTTTCTCTGCTGAAGACTGCATAATCTGTTTCTCATATGTCGTGTCATCATTCGGTGAACATCATCTGTGTCACAAATACCATCACATGTAAATGAGATCAAATCAGCCGTCTGTCAGGCAGAAAGATGAGAGAGAGAGAGATGATGCTCCTTTCAAAGAATCTGATTCTAAATAATGAGATAATGAGTAAATACAAGCAAATGACAAAATAAACAAAAAACAGAAAAGACAAAATAGATACATAGATACATTTAATGAAAACAAATAGGCAACGTAAATAAATAAAAGTAGATTAACCAACCAACCAAATAAATAATACTAAAGTCAAACTGACTAAATAATAAAAAATTTGATGCTTAAATAAATAAATAAATAAATACAGACTAAATAAATGAAAAAATAATATAAAGTGTTTGTGTAGTGTTGAGCTCTTCGCCCTGTACAAGCATCAATGACTAAGAAGTTTCTCACTAGTGTCTGGACTCTAACTAGTGGCACTAAAGTTTAAACTACTCTCAGTCTCATTAAAAACTAATTTCCCATAATTTTTCCTTCCCTATTTTTTTTCCTTCTCATTTTCCTTTTCTTTTTTCCTTTTGGGCCCTCTCTCATTTCTTCTCCATTCCCCTTTTCCTCTTCCTCCCCCTCTCTTCCTTTCTTCCTCCCCCCTCTTCCTTCTCTTCCCTCCCTCCCCCTCTTCCCCTTCAATTGCCTCTAAAGAGGTCAGGCAGTATTTTAAAAGAAGCCAATAAGTGCTGATTAGCAATCAGAATGCAGGAGAGAGCGGCTGATTGTGAAGCTTTAGCGAGGCCTGCGGGGACAAACGCTGACACTCCATCTGTTTCCATCCGCTTCTATCGACCAACACGCAGAGTCACGTCAGATTTGTGCTAAAAATACCATTGTGTTTCACAGCGGCACATCCACAGACAGGAGAAAACGCTCCTTCTGCACTGGATTCGACTATTATCTAGGAAGATGAAGGGAAATGTGATTCCTCATCATGACGTGAACCCTTTAAGACCAAACCTGATCCAAAACAAAAACTGATCCACGTCTGCTTATATCTGCTGCACACAGTGATCCCTCAGCGCTAGTGTGTGTGTGTGTGTGTTTGTGTGTGTGAGAGAGTGAGAGAGAGAGAGAGAGAGAGAGAGAGAAACCCTGTAATTAATTTTTAGACAAAAATAAAAAACATATGTGTTGAGTATCATATTTGATCCATCAGGCCTTTATGGCTCATATAGTCTGATATAGTGAGAATATAGAGGAAAAACAGCTCAAATTCATTCAGACACTCCAACGGAGCAAAAATATGAATTTTGCTGCAGATGCTGATATCTATATGATGATATTCTGCTGCTAGTAATGTAAATCATAAAAAAAAAGATAGAAGAGATCTTCATAACAGTGCAGCAGATACTGACATCAAATTATCTAGGTATCATCTCCTCTCATATCTGTCAGTAATGTGTCTCAGGAATGAGAGTGACATGCCCCAACCATATATGCAGTGATTGATAGCTGAAAAGTAAAATGCCTCAGAGATGTGAGAGTTCTGGCGGCTTTTTGAAGATCATTCCTCGCTGAGGAACAGTGAAAGTAAAGTTTCTGGAAACAAACACTCCTCAAAAGATCCTGAGGATCAGATTTGAGACTCTAAAAAACGATTGATGGAGAATCAAGTAAAGCTGAGCTGCTTCAATCCAGCAAGTGTTCATCTGGAAATATTACTAAAGTTAGTTTTCTGACCTTTACCCTTGATCAAAACCCAGTCAAGATCCAGCTAACATTTACACTAACAGCTCTGACTGGATAAAACACTCTAAACTCTCAATCAGTGGTGGGTGCACAGATGACATGCAGAGATTTGATTGAGACTCTGGGGTTTAACCGCAGTAGTTTTGATCATGCTGATCATTTAGAGAGTTTATATGATGTGGGATTTATAGGGTTAATATCTCAGTGACACAGCGTTTCTCCAGAGCGTCTCCTCGTGTCTCGTGTATCTTTTCCAGCTTGTTTGACACCTGCAGTCTGAACTGATGAAGGAATATGAACTCTAACAACCTCCGAGAGAATCATCAAGGCGTAAAGCCATGATCCCACGGCAGCCTCACACATCCATCATCCATCAGCGGAGTCGGGCCTTGAGCGAATGCTCGTCTGATGCAGAAGGACAATCATTAATCCACCACACTGATCTGAGAACGCTGCATATGCTCCTGTCCTCCACACACAATTACAGCTGAGATGACACTGACATGACCTCTACCACACACACACTCACATACACCTCTCACATCCCCCCCCACCCAAACTACACACTCACATACACTCCTCACATCCCCCCCCCCCCCACCCCCACACCCACTCTCACCCCCCCCCCCCCCCCACACACACACACACACTCACATACACACCCACATCCCCCCTCACCCCACACCACACTCACAATACCTCTCAATCCCCCCCCCCACCCACACACACTCTCACCGCCCCCCCCCCACACACACACACACACACTCACTCCACACTCTCACATCCCCCCCCCCCACACACAACACACACACACACACATACACACTCATCACATCCCTCCCCCCCCACACACACACTCCCATACACTCTCAATCCCCCCCCCCACCCCACACACCTCTCACCCCCCCCCCCCACACACACACACACACACCACACACACACACACTCACACACACAGTCACTCACACACACACCCACACACACCACACACACACACACTCACATCCCCCCTCACCCCACACACACACCACACACACACACACACACTACACACTCTCACATCCACCCCCCCCCCACACCCCACACACACAACACACACTCACATACACACGCTCTCATCCCCCGCCCCCCCACGACACACACACACACACAACACAACCACACACACACACACTCACTCACACACAACACACACACACACACACCACACACATACACATTCTCACATCCCCCCTCACCCAACCCCACACACACACCACAAACACCACACTACTCTCTTTCCACCCTCCACACTCTCACATCCCCCCCACCACCCGACACACACACACCCACCCACACTCACACACACACACTCTCACATCCCCCCCCCCCACACACACCCACACACACCCACACACACTCACATACACACTCCTCACATCCCCCCCCACCCACACACACACCACACACACACACACACACACCACACACTCACTCACACACTCACACAAACACACACACAAACACACACACACTCACATACACACTCTCACATCCCCCCCCCCTCACCCCCCCCCCCACACACACGCACACACACACAAACAAACAAACACACACACACACCCACACACACTCTCACACACACCCCCCACACACACACACCTCACACACACTCTCACATCCCCCCACCCCACCCACTCTCACATATCCCCCCCCACACACTCACACACTCACATACACACTCTCACATCCCCCCCACCCCACACACACACGTCACATACACTCTCACACCCCCCCCCACACAACACACACTCACATACACACCTCACATCCCCCCCACCCACACCACTCTCACATCCCGCCCCACACACATACACCACTCACATACACACTCTCCACATCCCCCCCACCCCACACACACTCTCACATCCCCCCCCACACACACTCACACACTCACATACACACTCTCACATCCCCCCCCCACACACACACTCATCATACCTCTCACACCCCCCCCACACCCACACACTCACCATACACCTCTACACTCCCCCCCCACCCACACACACTCACATAACCCTCTACATCCCCCCCACCCCACACACACTCTCACAGCCCCCCCACAGAGTACACCCTCACATATACACGCTCACATCCCACCCCCCCACCCCACACACACTCTCACCATCCCCCCCCACCCCACACACACCTCCCATCACTCTCACATCCCCCCACCACCCCACACAACACTCCACCCCCCCACACACCCACCACTCACATACACCTCTCACCCCCCCCCCCACCCCCCACACACACTCACGACACCAACACACAACCACCTCACATCATTCACACAGATAGCTTCGGGTTGCTGCTCTGACAGTTCGGGTGAAAAATCACAGCAGATGTGAACGTTCAACAGAAGAACAGTGGCAGCATGTTATCTATTCTGTTAGGACACTTTCTGGTGTCTTAGTTTCAGAGTCACTGCAGTACATACAGTATGTTGGTGAATGACTTTATTATGAAACACTGTAGATGACGCATATAGTCATGGGTTAAAGTAGGGCTGGGCGATAAAGCTAAAAAATGTATCAACGATATAATGTTTCTTATCGTTCGGTATTGATAATTATTGACTTTTTTTTATAACTTTTTTAAAAACAAAGAGCAATAGAAATGTTTTTTTTTATTTAACCACTGTATTTTTAAATTAAACAAATATCTAATTTCTAATGGTTTATATGCAGATTAAACAGGTTAAACTTTTGGCTTGTCTCCCGAAGCCACAGGAGGGCGCAATGAGCAAAATACTGCGCACCTTTACAATGTTCAACGTGCATTACTCTAAATTAACGCATATAAATCAAATCTAATGTTCGTAAATTGCATAAACAATTATTACAGAATACACATCACGTATTGCATTCCTTAAAACCAAGAGCCAAAGCTCCATCCCACAGTTGCCTTTAAACCATATGAGACTCAGAGAAAAGGATAAACCCCACACCTTTTGCAACGTGTTTTCTAAAATTTCAACTGGTTTAACTTTGCATGGCTTTCTATACATCTCATCTCTTGTGGAGACACGAGTGAGTTGTCCGTTAGATCAGTGTCTTTTAGTACGGCCCGCTGGATCATATTAGACTCGGATGATCAATTTAAAAACATTTGAAAAGCAAGTCACGCAAAGATTGCTTTCAGTTTATGATGTTAACACTATCTCAGGAGAGGTCGCTAGTTTCCAGCCGCTCCCCTATTAATTTCAGCGTAGTAGGACGTGCACTCTAATGTAAACATCCACTAACATTAGCAAATAATAAATGAAAAACTGACCATGAAAACAGTATTTAAAGTCAGATTGTACAGGGTTCCCGGGGAACCCTTATTTCTGCCGTTTCCGAAAGCGCCTCCAGCTGGCAGAGAACGACTCTGCTTTTCTCATAGCCCAGCTGCTTTTTTTTGCTGCATATTTTTAAATGTGGAACCCGTGATCGACAAAAAGCTAATGCATTATAAAAATCGAAACAATTAAGACACTAAGATATATTTATATGTTATGTAATATAATAATTAATTGATAATAATTGTTTAAATTAATATAATAATTGATACTTTTGACTCATCCCTTTTCTTAAAAAAATTGTTTAAAGGCTGAAATGTGAAGTGCAGATCTTAAAAAAGGTCTTACTATCCTTTTAGGTTGTTTTGAGAATGTTCTGTAGGCTACTAATAAAAAAGGACCTCTGTATATTTGTTTATTGCAAATTTACAGACAGTGCAATTGAGATGTTTACATTGGCTTGTTGAGGTAATACAGTATTTCTGTCCACTGACAACAAAGTTTTTCTTCTGAATTAGCATAACTGCACAAGTTTTATACTTAATACAATCTTTAAAAACAAATTACATTAGTTATACTTTAATTTCCCTCAATAAAACATCCGTTCTTGAAAATGCGCTGAATATGCGTTCTGTGTGAATGGCTTGTTTTCGGTTTTAACCTAATCAAGATCTTCTCCACATTGAGTTTCTATATTTGTCTAATATTTTGAATGAATAACACAGCAGCCGCGCGTCTCGTGGGCTAGACTAACAAAACTTTAAAATGCAACAACATCACTCACATCATTATCACCGCATCTCGTGCTCCACTGATGACGTTCCCTGACGCACATCTAACGTTGGATTGTACTATTTTTGCATTCAAATGCAAAGGTTTATTTTAAATTTGACTAATATTCATTCTTTATTCACAATCTCCTCATCACAGGCAGGCACAGCCCTCATGTTCATGTTTGTGTGTGCTGTCTGCGTCACTCAGAGCACGAGCCTATATCGTGCACTATATCGTACATTTTTTATATAGTTATCGAAGAAGGTGTACCACCCAGGTCTAGGTTAAAGTGTGCTGTAAATCCAATCCATCAGCTCCAGACCAGATTTTTTTCCCATTACAATCTTAATCGTAACTGGCGTCTGTGCTGCTCTCACACACACTGCACTGGAGCATTCCTGGCATCTGTGCGGCTCTCACACACACTGCACTGGAGCGTCACTGGCGTCTGTGCTGCTCTCACGCACACTGCACTGGACCGTCACTGGCATCTGTAATGCTCTCACGCACACTGCACTGGAGCGTCACTGGTGTCTGTGCTGCTCTCACACACACTGCACTGGAGCGTCACTGGCATCTGTGCGGCTCTCACACACACTGCACTGGAGCGTCACTGGCATCTGTGCTGCTCTCACACACACTGCACTGGAGCGTCACTGGCATCTGTGCTGCTGTCACACACACTGCACTGGAGCGTCACTGGCATCTGTGCGGCTCTCACACACACTGCACTGGAGCGTCACTGGCATCTGTGCGGCTCTCACACACACTGCACTGGAGCGTCACTGGCGTCTGTGCTGCTGTCACACACACTGCACTGGAGCGTCACTGGCATCTGTGCTGCTCTCACACACACTGCACTGGAGCGTCACTGGCATCTCTTGCTAGGCGCCAAAATACGAATCCACCACAAAACACACTGCACTGGAGCGTCACTGGCATCTGTGCTGCTGTCACACACACTGCACTGGAGCGTCACTGGCATCTGTGCTGCTCTCACACACACTGCACTGGAGCGTCACTGGCATCTGTGCTGCTCTCACACACACTGCACTGGAGCGTCACTGGCGTCTGTGCTGCTGTCACACACACTGCACTGGGCCGTCACTGGCGTCTGTAATGCTCTCACGCACACTGCACTGGAGCGTCACTGGCGTCTGTGCTGCTGTCACACACACTGCACTGGGCCGTCACTGGCGTCTGTAATGCTCTCACGCACACTGCACTGGAGCGTCACTGGCGTCTGTGCTGCTGTCACACACACTGCACTGGGCCGTCACTGGCGTCTGTAATGCTCTCACGCACACTGCACTGGAGCGTCACTGGCGTCTGTGCTGCTGTCACACACACTGCACTGGGCCGTCACTGGCGTCTGTAATGCTCTCACGCACACTGCACTGGAGCGTCACTGGCGTCTGTGCTGCTCTCACACACACTGCACTGGAGCGTCACTGGCGTCTGTGCTGCTCTCACGCACACTGCACTGGACCGTCACTGGTGTCCGTGCTGCTCTCACGCACACTGCACTGGACCGTCACTGGCATCTGTAATGCTCTCACGCACACTGCACTGGAGCGTCACTGGTGTCTGTGCTGCTCTCACACACACTGCATTGGAGCGTCCCTGGCGTCCGTGCTGCTGTCACGCACACTGCACTGGACCGTCACTGGTGTCCGTGCTGCTCTCACGCACACTGCACTGGAGCGTCACTGGCGTCTGTGCTGCTCTCACACACACTGCATTGGAGCGTCACTGGCATCTTTGCTGCTCTCACACACACTGCACTGGAGCATCACTGCCGTATTTGCTGCTCTCACACACACTGCACTGGAGCGTCCCTGGCGTCTGTGCTGCTCTCACACACACTGCACTGGACCGTCACTGGCATCTGTGCTGCTCTCACACACACTGCACTGGAGCGTCACTGGCATCTGTGCTGCTCTCACACACACTGCACTGGAGCGTCCCTGGCGTCTGTGCTGCTCTCACACACACTGCACTGGAGCGTCACTTGATGTCTGCGCTGCTCTCACACACACTGCACTGGAGCGTCACTGGCGTCTGTGCTGCTCTCACACACACTGCACTGGAGCATCACTGGCGTCTGTGCTGCTCTCACGCACACTGCACTGGAGCGTCACTGGCGTCTGTGCTGCTCTCACACACACTGCACTGGGCCGTCACTGGCGTCTGTAATGCTCTCATGCACACTGCACTGGAGCGTCACTGGCGTCTGTGCTGCTCTCACACACACTGCATTGGAGCGTCACTGGCATCTTTGCTGCTCTCACACACACTGCACTGGAGCATCACTGCCGTATTTGCTGCTCTCACACACACTGCACTGGAGCATTGGTGTCTGTGCTGGTCTGACACACACTTCATTGGACAAACCTCTGAAGGTCAGACACGAGCAACACTGCACACAAATGACACTGAATCAGATGTGTGTGAGGTATGAATGAATCATGAGTGTTGAAGTCCTTCACTAGAATTGCAGTGCAGTAAATGCTTCTTAGTATTGGAGGTCACATCAATTTTTTGTGCCGCTGTCAGCTCATACTTTCCCATTTTTCCAGAACAATCACAGAACTGTAACATCATCTGAAAGCATTCAGACATCTTTAAAATAAACATTTCTTTCTTTCTCTCTGCAGGCTTCATATATTTCTCAAAATCACAAACTAGTTAACTAATCCATATTACCGATTGATTTTCACCATCCATTAGCTGATACAATCCTGCTCCAGAAACATGATAATATAATCTATTTTTTTTACCATGACACTCATTCTCCTCATTACCTGGCACATTAAACCCTAAGGGCTTCAAAACAACAAATGCAAAACTACTCAAATAAACGGAGAATTAAATTAAAATTAAAAGGCAAGAGTGTCTCTGACACCTGCTTCATCTGAATCAGCCTTAACACAATCACACAAATACAACACAGTCTAACAGATCTATGGTTCATTTGGTATCAGATATGTCTTCAATTTCAAAATTTTACATTCATTTTGTTCATTTCCAAGTTTACGTTCAATTTTCAGTTCCAGATTTCCATCGCACACCTGTGTTTCTGCTGAATGTCCTTCTACAGCCGCTCCTCAACCTCTATTAATATTTTAGAGGTGTTTGTAAATGGCTTATCAAACATTTACACAGCGTATTAGTAATGTGTGTGTGTGACAGATGTGCACAGGTCAGGACTCATTCGTCTCAGCGAGAGCATCGCTTTATCACTCACTCTCATGTCAGCACACTCATTCCCTCAGCAAGTGTTTCCCCAGAGTCTGTCATGACAGATGACCGGCACCTTCGCATGCTCGGCTCGCACATCAGGTTCTTCATCCTCCTCCTTTTCTATTTCTCTGATCTGATTGTTCTCTGTTCTTCTCTCTCTTCCATCTGTTCTGCTCTCTGTTAGCAGTGAAATGATTCTCTTGATTTCCTCAGTTTTGTCTTGTAATCTAAAGCTCAATATTCTTAAAAAAAAATTCATTTAGCTCCCTGAGGTTAGCGGCGGAGTCTCTCCCAATACAGTTTTCATAAAGCATGCACATAGATGCAGTTGTAAAAAAAATAAAAAAAGTAGTGGTTTATTAATCACAATCTCCGGTTTACTTTCCAAACAAAAATACAAAAAAAACTTTCAAGAATGCACAATGCTAGTGATGTTCTTGCATCAATGACAAACTATTTTCCTGTTTGACACTGTAAAGCTGCTTTGACACAATCAGTATTGTATAAAGCACTATACAAATAAGATTTCGCTCTACACGGAAGCTCCGAAGCTTGTATCAAAAAACTACAACACATTTCACATCAAAGCACTGTATCGGAGCTTGATTAATTTTGCCAAAAGCACATGATCTATGACGTTTGAAGCTTAGTTTATCTGAAAACCACATGACTGCTTCAGTATCGGGTTCAAACCACGTGAACCTCAGCGCGTTTTCTTTACATTATATTACATTATTTATTTATTTTATACGTTTTTTTTTCAATATCATAATTAAATATTAAGCTCAAATTAACTTGCTTGCAAATAACTATTGCCTATGAAATAACGAAGCAGAGTTAAATTAATTAAATTATTTGACTTATTTCAGTGCCAGTACACCGACACAAATGAATGACTTTGTCAATGACCATTATTTATATACAATAAAATAAAACAAAGAATCAGTTGGAGAACCAGATGAGAAATCAGCGGCTGTAATGGAACACAGCAATTTGGAAGGTGTTATTAATTTTTATGACTACTAGATGGCCACAACATAAACAGTGTTGAAAAGCTTCGAGTAATGAACCTTATTCCGAAACAACTGTGTTAAAAGCTTCACTGGTTCAGAGCGCTTCACTTCGTCATCAATTCAAAATGACAGTGTGAAATGTGATCCCATTGCATGTGATTGAAGAAACTGTGACTCCTCCCTCTAACCTGTCTTTGCCAAACAATTCTAATTTGACTATTAAGACCTGCACTTTTGCGCCGTAGTGACGCGTCGAGGAGGAGCAAGTAAATTCACATGAGGTCCAAGCATAAAAAATTTAAAGTAAAATTTCCTTATATATTTAAATCATAATGGTTTGAAATACAGAGTAAATAAATCAAACAGAATATTTTCAAGTTCGCATTTCTGCACAAGAATCTAAATATGGCTCCTACAGCTGTGGTTGATGAGTTCCTTCATTTAAAGTTAAAAGCTTATTGTATTTTGTAGAGTAGAGTATGATGAGAGAGAGATGGACTGAGAGTGAGATTACCTGCATCTGATACCGCATTCATTCTTCAGCTCAATCTCATCTTCACAATAAAACATTAGTTTAAATGTCCGCTGAGGAAAGCGATATCTTTGGCGTAACTATCTTCTCGGTGAGGGTGATTTCAGATGACAGCGCTGCTCACTGGATTTGTTGGCTGCGTCTTACAAGCTGTTGTTGAAAGTGAAAAGAAATTCCTTGTTTAGAACCCTGTTTCAGTCTCTTTCAATACAAAAGTCTTTACTGCGGACTCACTCAGAAAAACAGTCTCTTGTCGCCATCTAATGAAGGAATAATGTCACTAAAATCACCATCACCATCACAGAACAGAACAGAACCAACATAAATGTATTGCAGATATCGTTAAAGTTCAATAATGTTATGTACACATTTTAGAATTAGTCCGATTCAAGGAGAATCAGAAGGCTGAATCCCGACTGACAGAGGAGGAGTTGGGGATGGAGGAGGGTAATTAGCTATTGAGGGGATCTTGTAACGATTAACCGCGAGCCAGTTGAAAATCGATTCAAATATGTGACGATTCAAATCGGTTGAGATGCTAAATAAATCGCGATTCATTTAGGTGTAGGAGTTTATATGAATGCATGTCTGAGGGGAACTTACTGTCTTTAGAAAAGTTTAGATGGTAATTTATTTTCATCTTGCATAGTACAAAATTGCATATTAAAGTTCGTAGTGGCAGCGCTGCTTTGTTTCCAGCGGGTAACCAAGGGAAACACTTTAAGAGCCACCCTCATGCTGGCATGGAGAGGGAATCTGTTTGTGTCTCGTTCAGCCTGCTGGGTCATGCAGAAATTGTATGCATAGTTTAAATAAAACGGCAGCAAACCATTATGTTTGCTTTCCAATTTTCGAAAATCTATACAATCTAATTTAGGAATTCAAAACTGTTGTGTTGCATGTATGCAGACATCTTTGTGGATCATGATTTTAAAATGCAGTGGTTGCCTCTTAATTTTAAATGGAAAGAGCACATACAAAGCCTTATTTTGTTTATATGAATATATTTATTTTATTTGTGTTACTTGTTTTTTTTATTTGGGGCTTGTTTTAAAATTTCAAATTGTTTTTAGTTTTGTTATTTACATTTACATTGTTTAAATTTTGTTATTTAGCAGACACTTTTGTCCAAAGCGACTAACAAATGAGGACAAAAGAAGCAATCAAAACAAACAAAAGAGCATAATATGTAATATGTTATAATATTCTTTACGTGTATATTCAATTTCACAAAGAAATGTGCAGCATTTTATCCAAGCAATAATAAAAGGTTAAAAAAATAAAAAATACTCGTGAATTGAATCGAATCGTGAGTTGAGTGAATCGTAAATACTACTATTGAGCATGCGAAAATGCTGATATACGAGGGACCTTATATATGAATGCTTAGATAGGTGTGGTGTTCCCATAGGTAGATGGGGATCAGCTGAAATTCAGCTGATACGAGCTTGACTAACGTGACCTGCCAGAACTAAAGCTACGCTTGATTTTTAGTATTTTGATAGAGCCCGACAAACATGTTTTTTTTGGGGGGGGCCGATGCCGATACCGATATTATGATAAAAAATGACCAATATCAATATATCGGCTGATATTCCTTATGTGTAGGCTATATTACACTTCCCAAACTTTTGACTGGTACTGTATATAGAATACAGTATATAGCATACATAAACAGAATATAACATATATATAAATATATATATATGTACTGACCTGTTTTTTATTTATTCATCAAAAATAAGACAAATTCCATTAAATTCCGCGTTATACAGTAAATTCAGTTTTTATGACTGGATTCCACGATTCCATCCACATTTTCTGCATCGCGGAAATCATAGATAATAATGTCGCAATTCCTGAAGAATATGATAAGCTTATTGTGAGAGTAAAAAATGAGGACATTGTTGTTTATTTACTTAGCATTGAATCTCTCCAACTAGGTGACAACATAGTGTTAAATCACCACAGGGCCGTCGCTAGGAATTCTGGGCCCTGTGCACTGAATTTGCTATGGGGCCCCCTCAAAATCACGTTTAGTGGAGGAGGGGTATGAGTTGCGATCATAAAATGTAAAATAACGTTCAGGGGTGGGGGCTGGACTGGGGTTTAAATTTGGCCCAGGACAAATCGAGCTCATTCAGCCCACAAATCCCCCCTTGAATGGTTTGATGGGTACGAGCCTTCCAATTGGAGAAAATAAAACAGGACAGAAACAAATAATGATAGATATTACTGTATTCACGGCAAATGCAACAAACTTAATAATGCATTTTTGTCACATAGAAAAGCACTTGACAGTAAAGCATTGATTTTGAGCTGGACGGCTGGAAAGTTACTGCTAATAAATTCTGTCCTCATTTCCTCACTTTCATGTCGTTCCAAACGACTTTCTTCTGTTGAACACAAAATAAGATTTTGTAGAATGTAACCAAACCCTTTTGGTTACCCTTGATTTCTACTGTAAGGACAACCATGTCTTGATTTCTCAAATTATGTTCCACAGAAGAAAGAAATTCATTCAGGTTTGGAATGACATGATGTTGAGTAAATAATGACAATTTTAATTTTAGGGAATATCCCTTTAAGAACTTTATTATTTGTAAATAATAAACACTTCATATATATATAAGACACTGATATTTAACTTTAATCAGGCCCTTACTGAATTAACATTTTACTTCAATTAAAATTCATTAGAACTAAACATCTAAAAAGTAAGAAGTTCTTGCTTAGAATCCAGAGTTTAACTGACTAGTATTAGTAGGATGGTGGTCACAAGAAGTAAAACCATGGTCCTCATTACCAATTTGGTCGGTCGGAGATAGTGGAAAGGCAGCTTAAAAATCTGTGTATAATAAATCCATGTATCATTTGTTTATTATTTTTTTTCTGCTTAATTTTTCGTTTTTCGTTCAGTGGTGGAAAAATGAATAAACAGCTTGAATATTCGATTTCTACACGTGGGCGGGAATTAAAGGGGTGATGACATGAGAAACCAAATTTGCCTTGATCTTCTGGCATATAAGAGGTCTTTGTACCATTAAAACTTCCTGCAAGTTTCATAGCTTAAGACATCCTCCCCATTATAAACAAAGCATTTATTTAATCAAGCTCCAAATACGGCTCGTTGTGGATCCTATGGGGCAAGGTGACGTCACCTAGCACCAGTCATTTGCATATGACCGCCTCCAGTGCAAGACAACTACACCTAATTTTGCATCATCACATCGTTGTCACACCCACAGCTGTTTAGTCGACGTGCAAAGAGAGGGTCTGAAGAAGTAGCTGTTTACAATAAGATTGCGATGCCAGGCAGATGTGCCGTTCCTGGCTGTGGAAAAACAACATGTTTGAATACGCTGCCGAAGGATCCAGATGTCACGGGAAAATGGATTCGGTTTATTTTTTTGCGAACGTCCCAGTCACATCAGTGTTAATTTACATGTATATTCACTACATTTCACGGATGACCGTTTTGAGAACCTTTAAATGCCCCTTTCTGCTGATTGGTCAGCCGCAGATCAAAGCGTGCCGTCATCAGTTTATTCCACAGTTCCGCGCAGCAGAATAATAGTCCTCCGCTGCTGCAGTTGTACAGATTCTTAACGCGTTTATTGCAACTACATTTAATCTTTTTCTCATCAAACAACCAGACTAACGAATAGCTCGAGGGGCAGAGCCTAGACAGGGCTTTCGTCTGTGTAGCTATAAATTAAGATGAATGAAATGAAAAAAAACAAAAAAGGAGCCGTTTTCAAATTTTTCTGCTTTCAATATTAAATCAAAAAATGAATGAACGGTTGTACACAGACCATATTCAGTAAAATCATCAATTTTACCATGGTGAATAAGCCGAGGGTGATGGTTGCTTCACGAACAGTTTGAAAGTTCTGTGCGACTGCCGCTAGGGGGAGAAATGTGACAATCGTATCCAAATGTCGGAGACTGTGGAAAGGCGGCTTTAGGCACACATGAAACGAGGTGCTGCAGCTCGTCATCATCATCACGTGTGTTTTTAAGTGCAGCGTTCCTCCAAACTCTGATGCTGTTACCGCTGCTGTCTTGCTCCTCACAGGGCTGAATTGAGCGGAAGCGTGTCTGATCGCTGATGACTCCTCGACGCCTCTGCTAATGGAGACTGACTTGATAAACGCTGTAATTCATCATCATCAATTTCCGTGCTAGCGCTACACAGATTAATCGGGCGCTGCTAGCATGGGGCCTGTCCTAAATGATTAATGCTCATAAACAACACTACATCAGCATTAATGCTGATTGCTGATAAGTTCAGATTGTTTCCCCTGACAGCGCGCTCCCGACGCTACACACTTAGCCGAGCACCTCCAACCGTTCGCGGCCTGCAGCGGAGGGGAAGCGCACGGGAAGCTAATGAGACGGTCTCGGGCTAAAATGCAAATGAGTGCAAATGTGGAAGTATTGAACAGAGCAGGTTCTGCTGTTACTGAGATATCGATTAGCCTCGCTTTCTGGATAAACAGCGCGGGGAGAGACGGATGCTAACGCGCGAGAGCTAGACCTGCACTGAAGATCTGCTCACTCAGCAGTTTAAAGCATTACCCTATACACGAGTCAGCTGGTATTGACTTAAGCTGTAATTCTGTTACTAACTGAAATTAATTACAAACACAAAGAAAGAAAGAAAGAAAGAAAGAAAGAAAGAAAGAAAATCGTCTGCAAGATGTCTGTTAAAGATCGCTTTAAGCATCTGCTGTGTACAGACATCTGACAGACGTCTTTAAGATGTTAGTTTTACATACATTCGAAATCATAAACATCTTACAGACATCTATTTGACATCTGATAGGAAACGTCCTATAGACGTATTGCAGATGTAGTAAACATGGTTCTTTGAAAAACTGATCACTGAAAGGTTCTTTGGGGAACCAGAAATGGTTATTTTATAGAATCAATGTGGAAATCCCATTCTGGAAGCTTTATCTGTAAGAATGAACAGTTGAAATGTCCAGATTACAAATGATCATCTAACAATTTGAGTGTAAAACTGTAATTAAAACTTATGAGATTTAAAATTGAGATGTTTCCAATAGCGTCTTGAGCTTCAATAGAAGAACATCTGATCATCTGTACAAAGAGTCACATGATCAATACTGACATTTCACTACTCACCTAAAAATAGAGCATAATCTGAATGATTTCTTCATTTTGAGTTTTACGTATGTATGTATGCATTTCACAGTTCTAAGTGCTGTGTATCAGATTTGTACTTTTGGATCAGTATTATTATTATTATTATAGTTTTGTTAATATTTTGAATATGTTCCTATATCGTTTTTTTTATAAAATGTACAATTCATTGTTTGTTTATTTAGTTTTAGCTTCATACTAAATGAAATGTTTATATATAGATATTATTTCAATTAGTTTTCTTTTTTTTCTTTTTAATGGTTTTAATTTTAGTAATTTATTTTTAGGAACAACCCTGTATTGGATGTGCTCAGAGTTAATTTTCTCATCTTCAGTCGTACACTAGCATATCAATGATCTCCACAGACATGGACTCAAATCTTGAAATCCTATTAAAAGTTGCTTTTCTTCTGTTCTACCAGATGGTGAGATCAGGTCAGCGGTCAGGACGTCTTTGACCGTCTCTCCAGCCTTACAGCGCAGAAATATCTGGCAGAATTCAAAGGAGGTATGGAGGATGAAAGCAGCGCTCGTACAGATAGAGAGAGGCGGTCTCTACAGAAAAACACGACAGAAGGTTTGTTCGTGCAGGACGGAGGTGAACAAACGAATCAAACCTTACAGACAGCCGACACACATCTTTCAACGCTCTGCTTTTCAGCCACACAAATCTGAACAGCTTACAAAAGCAGCTCATTAACACTGTGACCAACAGAACCGGCCCGATTCATCAGTGTCACCTCCTGTGTAGGGCAATAAAGCAGCTTACTCTACAGGGAGAGCGTGGCCTACATTCAGAGGAGCGCCGGATGCCCTTCCCCGGGTACGAACACCGCTGCCGGAGCAGGACGGCCCGAGAAAACACTCTATAGGTGACCCCATTAATACTGCAGAGGTGCTGTGTGTTTGAGATCGCTGATCAATCACGCCACTAACCCACATTTAAACTGCCATCAAAACCCATATTAAACCTGCTGAAGAGACCAGCAGCGCACGCCTTCAAAGCAGCTTGACAGTACAAACCTGGGTCACTAAATTCAGTTCCAGCAATCAAGCCAGTGTACTTTGTATCATGAGAGGAGCTACTGACGCTTTTGTTCATATATATATAATATATATATACTTATATATATATATTATATAATATTTATATATATATATACTCTGAATTTAATGTTAATTTGAAAGTTTGTAATCGTTCACTGGAGCACAAAAGCAGTGTTAAGTCGCGGGGGGATATTTGTAGCACTAGCCAACAATACATTGTATGGGTCACAATTATACATTTCTATTTTATGCCAAAAATCATTAGAATATAAAGTAAAGATCATGTTCCATGAAAATAATTAGCAAATCTCCTACCATAAATATATAAAAACTTAATTTTTTATTAGTAATATACATTGCTAAGAACTTAATTTGAACAACTTTAAAGATGATTTTTCTCAATATTTAGATTTTTTTGCACCCAGATTCCAGATTTTCAAATAGTTATTCTAACAAACCATACATCAATGGAAAGTTTATTTATTCAGCTTTCAGATGATGCATAAATCTCAATTTCGAAAAATTGACCCTCATGACTGGTTTTGTGCTCCAGGGTCACAATTGTTGGGTTATTTTTTAACAGTTTTATTAGATTTGGTTGTTTTAAATGTCTATAAGTATTACTTTATTTCAGTTGTATTATTTTATACATCAATGTATATAAATGATCACTACAGTTTAAGTACCAACCCGCTGCCAAATGATAGAGCGGTCCCATCCTCTCACACTAAAACCAACACCTGACTCTCAAACTACTCATCCACAATCACTGTCTGTTACTGCAGCAGATGAAGCTCATGAAGACTGCTGGTGTGATCCTTCATCATCACCATGCCCTGGTGGAGCTGCAGACTAAACCTGTGAGTCGCTCTGGATTAAAGCAGCTGATAAGACATCGAAGCTGCGTCCGAAATCGCATACTTCCATACTATATAGTAGGAACGGAGAGAAAAAAAAACAGGCATGTGAGCGAGTAGTACGTCCGAATTCATAGTATTCGAAAAAAAAGTAGGCGAAAAGTACCCGGATGACCTACTACTTCCGCCCGAATTCCGTAGCATGCATACGATGGTTCACTTTTTTAAGTGAACGGCTGACTTATTGAAAGTTTAAACATTGTAAGTCGATGAGATGATTTCGTGAGTCGGCTGTAAAAAGATGTTTAATTGCCGATGAAAGTGGTAAGAATTACGTGAAACATTGCTGATGTTCGCAGTAGTGAGGGCTCTTTAAAGTTAGGCGCTGTTGTGGAGACGCATGTCACGTGACAACGTCAACATGGCGGATGTAGTACGTCCGAAATTCCATTCATACTACTCGCATTCATACTATATAGAACCTACTTTTTTTAACGGTCGAGTAGTACGTTCAAATTCAAATGTAGTACCTACTAAGCAGTATGCGATTTCGGACGCACCCCTAGTGTGGATCACCAGCTCCTCACTAACCTACCGACGGAAGCAGCTTAGCTTATCAACATCCACTTCAATTAGAGTCACCTGTTCAACAGACTGATAGCAGCGCGCACACGCACGCTCACTCACTCACACACACACACACAAACACACACTCAATCACACCACACACCCACACGCACTCACTCACTCATCACTCACTCACGCGCCCGCTCACGCACGCAATCACGCACCGCACTTCAACGCACCGCAACTCACGGCACCGCACTCACACTCACACTAACACTAACACTCACACTCACACTCACACTCACACTCACAAACACTTAACGCACTCGCACACGCACTCGCACACGCACTCGCACTCACGCACGCACTCTCACAACCTCTCACACTCACTCACACTCACTCACACGCATCACTCACTCACACACTCACACACTCACACACTCACACACTCACACACTCACTCACTCACTCAAATACACACCTCACACTCACACTCACTCACACTCAAACACACACACACAAACACAAACAAACACACACACACACACACACACACTCAAACACTAACACACTCTCCACTATCCCTCACACTCCTCCACACTCTCTCACACTGTTCACACTCACAATCGCAACAAACTTCACATCTCTCACACTCTCTCACAATGTCTCACCACTCTTCACACTGTCTCACAAGTCATAACACTCTCACACCACTCACACACTCACACAATCACCCACTTCACACACTATACACACTCAGGACTCACACTCACACACACTGTCTCACACTCACACTCTCACACACTCTCACACTCTCTCACACTCTCTCACACTCTCTCACACTCTCTCACACTCTCTCACACTCACACTCTCTCACACTCACACTCACACACTCACACACACACTCACACACACACACACTCACACACTCTCACACTCTCTCACACTCTCTCACACTCTCTCACACTGTCTCACACTCACACTCTCACACTCTCACAATCTCACACTCTCACAATCTCACACTCTCACAATCTCACACTCTCACAATCTCACACAATCTCACACTCACACACTCACTCACACACTCACACACTCACTCACACACTCACTCACTCACACACTCACACACTCACTCACTCTCTCACACTTCACCATTAACACTGCAGCAAAAACTTCTCCAGCAGGACGAGAGCACTATCGGCATTCGTTTCTCGTGTGTACGAGCATATCATCTTTCCCATTGCCCAGGTCCTCTGCCATCTTCAACTCCCCAAACAATTAGAGCGGGCCGAACAGATCTTGCCTTCGATTTCCAACACTGCAGCGCTCGTACTGCGCTCGGGTTTCCAGTGGAGCGGGCATGGAGCATCGGGTTACCCAACGCATGAAGAGTCGAGAAATCCTTCACATTCATCTCAATCTGAGCTTGTGATGTGAGGAAGACAACCTCATTTCATTCAATCCTCTCGTGAAGGTAATTCTGCTCCAGTTCAGCCAGAGAAGAGGGAACACATGCCGCTATATACACTTTAATGTGCTTCTGCTAATAGAGGCTGCAGGCGTGATGTCAAAACCCAGAAGACTAATTCACCACAGCTTCCAGATTCCCCTATAGGCTTTCATAACGGGGGTTTTCATGTCATGAGTAAAATAAGGTCTGTGTTAAACGTAACTTACTTATACTTGGACGCTTTGCTGCAGAACATTCTTATCTAGTTACTTATTACAAATATATGTTTTGAAAAAATAATCATAACTGCTTCAAAATGTGTGTTTTGCTGTATGAGTCAATTTATATTTACCACAGACCTCGTTTTAATCATGTGTATAAAATGTAATCATTTTTGACTCTTCAGTGTGTTAAATCTCTTTTTGGCTCATTTGATCTGTAGAAGAAAACCTGCTTAATAATTATGCATGTCAGAATATAAGGTGTTTTTGCTAATAAATCGAGATCCGTGAGGAATATAATCTAAATAATGGTAGGTTTGATTAACAAGAAACATAAGACATAATGTCCAGAGTAGGGATGCAACAATACAGTTAACTCACAGGTTGATATGTACCTTGTCTTTTAAGCACGGTTTTCGGTTCAGCTCAGTTCTGATGTCTTGGCACATCAGAGTGTTTGTTGCGATCTTTAAAACCCACACAAACTCCTGTTCACTGGAGAAAGACATGGATTATCATTGGTCTACTCTTAATTTCTTAGAAGTATTATTTGTCCTATTTTTACCCAACATAGGTTGGATTGGCCATTATTGGGAGCTATAAACACATGTAATGTCCGTTTCATTCGTACTGGACGCCTCGCGCAGAAACATGTGCATCACAGAAGTAACAGAACTGATGGGGTTTCAGGAAATCCCTCATATGGACAAAGGCATCCAGCTATCACTGTGACTGAATTAAAAGATAGAAACGCTTAAACTAATCAAACATTGCTAGTCGATATGGCCTTTTTTACAGCATACAATACATTTTCTGCCTCATTCTGTGATGAGAAGCCACATCAGATCACAAAAGAAAGTTATTTTAACCATTCGACTGATGTTGTGGAGTAAAAACGATATAATGTTCTGTTCCGTCTGTCTGTCTGACAGTAAGATGTTCTGCGCTCTCAGATATCTGGAGTGAGACACAACACTTTAACTGAGACCGAGAGAGAGACAGAGAGAGAGAGAGACTCCTCCTGGGGACGATCCTCTGCACTAAATCCAGCTAATCTCTAATTCAGCCGTCCATGACGGCAAAACAAAAAAATCCTCGAGAGGACTTGGCTCAGTGGGTAATGTTTTTGGTGGTGTGTGTGTTTACATTCACAGACCGATCTCTCAGAGAGCCCAGAGGACATGAATTATGCGGCGTGTCTAACATCAGTGCAGCGCAAACAGCACGATGGCTCCGGACAAACATCAGACCACATCCCTCAACCCTCAACTGCAAGGTCACGCTGTGTCAGATAAAAGCAGCATCAAAAGTCTTAGTATGTG
Source organism: Sinocyclocheilus anophthalmus (assembly GCA_018155175.1). Taxonomy (NCBI): domain Eukaryota; kingdom Metazoa; phylum Chordata; class Actinopteri; order Cypriniformes; family Cyprinidae; genus Sinocyclocheilus; species Sinocyclocheilus anophthalmus. The sequence continues at coordinate 292,212 of JADLZN010010095.1, forward strand.
AGACGTTCATCAGGACGATCACATTAGCAGGTTTGAGAGCTGTCTCCGTCTCCTCCTCTCGAGTGTGTTTGAGTGTGTTGCGTGTGCTCGGCGGATCGCAGGCCCGCGGCCAGACTCCCATCAACACGTTACACAACCATCATCTCAGACCCCAACATAGGAGCGTGCAGAGGAACTGCTTCTGCTCTCACAGCGCTCCATATGAGGACTGATTTCTCATTCTGCTGTTTTAATGTCTGGCACTGATGAAGCGCATCTGACCGGCGTGAATGCCATGATGAAGCGCACCGATACGACAGTGTGACCATCACGTATTTCTGTATCACTGATAGGACAGAGATGCTTCATTGCGAGCTTCAGTTCACTCACTGTGTGTGTGTGTGTGGCTCTGTAGTGAGCTGTCTACATAGTGAGCATCTAAAGTCTAATGGATCTTCTTAAAGGGACAGTTCACCTATTCTGTCATCATTTACTGCCCTCATGTCGTTCCAAAACTGCATGACTTTCAGAAGAGGAGGAGGAACATTGGGAACCAGACAACAGCATATCTTTAAGAATCGATCTGAAAAGAGTATACAGAATGCATGTGTTTATTTATTTGATAAAAAAAATGTTTTTGTTAAATGTTAAAAACGTATAAATAATAAAATATTATTTAAATGTCTATCTTTTGGGGTGGGGGGGTCGGGGGTGGGACGGGACGCATTCAGACTTACTATGAAACAGCACTTTTATTTACTTTTTTCAAGTTTCAAAAGCAATCAAACTAACCCTAACTCAAAGTAGTCAAATTCAAGCATCTGCTTGAGCCACATTATTGCAATTATAATTATGCACTTCAGAATTAAAAAAAACACTGAGACATTTCTCAAAATATCTTCTGTTTTCTGCAGAAGAAAGAAAGACACATTCACATGCACAGTGTTCAGGAGTGAATGTGAGGAAAAGGCTCTATTTTTTAACTCAACTTTGCCTCATTTGTGACAGATGCATGTGACGCTGTCTTGGAATCTGGCCAAACGAGGGCTCTTATCAGGCAGCGTGACACCGCCATCGAGGCCGGCATCTGAATGTCCAGGATGAGAGCAAGACAAACATCATGAGGCTGAGCTTATATGTACGTCTGGATGTTGAAATGTAAATGCAGGGCTGGATCTGAATCCCAGGAGCGTCACCGTCATCCGAGCGACTGAACACAATTACATCACTCTCTCTCTCTCTCGCTGGTTTATTATCCCGCTGCTTCCACATTCATTGCCGCATCGTGACATCTTGTCCTCTAACTGTTCATCTTCACCTTTCTGTCCTCCCACCCTCTTCCGTCTCTCTGCTTTCCAGCGTTTGCTTCTGTCTCGCTCTACTCCTATCGCTACTGGTATTCCATTCCTTCAGCAATCATGAAGCCAGTGCTTTGCTGGTTGAAGCGCTATCAACTGGCCATTACTCCAGAAAATCATCACAACTTCTCCCCCTCGTCATTTAAAAAGAAATCATCGTAAATAACAGTTACAGTCAGAACGTATCTGTACAGTGAGTCAAGATATTTAAATTATCCAGCCGCACAACCGGTTAAACATACAACAAGTGTTTCACATGAACTCGTGTCTGATGTATCGAACGATCACAAAGCGCTGCTATCTTTTCTACAGTAAGAACAAACACCACTGTTTACCGAGTTAACTAACCCGCAGGACATATAACGCATGACCAGATGCTCACTCACCCACGCCGGGTTAACACCTTACAGCTCAATGACTCTCCATTCATACGGACTAATACAGCAGGTGCTGCTCAAAACACAAGCCTTCAGAGAAACTTCTGAGTTCATCATGAGGGCTGCTGAAAGAGGAAGAGTAGCCGCCGGGTTTGAATGAATGCCATTCACACTCCACCACCACAACACTCTCCCACAACACACACACACACACACACACCACACTCTCCCACACACACACACTCACACACACCACTCTCCCCACACACACACACACACACACACACACACACCAGTTTTGTTTGTTGAAAAGTGTGGGACTCTCCATCGGTGTAATGGTTTTTATACTGTACAGCCCGTATATTCTATTGCCCTACACCAACCCTGCCCATTAACCTACCCCTTACAGGAGACTTTGTTCTATTTCAGATTTTCAATACACTCCATTCTGTGTGATTTATAAGTCTTTTGAAAAGTGGGGACATGGGGTAATTTCCTGAAAAGTCACCTTCTCCTTGTAAAACCTATGTCATACCCATGTCATTATACAAATTTATGTCCTCAATTGTCACAAACTCGCCCTACACAAAACACTCACACACAGTCTCCTCTCTCCACACACCTCACAACACACACTACGGCACACACAGGTTTTTTAGCACATCTTAGTATGTGTGTGTCTGTGTGTGTGTGTGTTGGAAAAGGAGATCAGAGTGGCAAAGAGGGATTATTCTGAAAAAATAAGGATTAAATTATTTTCCAGTGACTCGGCATCAGTGTGGAATAGTCTAAAAGAAATCACCAATTACAATACACCATCCCCCAGCACTGTGGAGAATCAACACCTGGCAGACGATCTGCACGAGTTCTACTGCAGGTTTGAAAAGACACCCCTCACCCGCCCTGAACACCTCTCCACACAACCATTCTCACCTCCAGCAACCCCCCTCTCCCCCCACCTGCAATTCAGATCAACGAAGAAGAGGTGCGCCAGGTCTTCCAGAAGCAGAAAAAGAAAAAAGCACCAGCTCCAGATTGTGTTACACCAGTCTGTCTGAAATCCTGAGCTGACCAGCTGGCCCCCATCTTCACACAGATCTTCAACAGATCACTGGAGCTGTGCGATGTCCCTTCATGCTTCAAATGCTCCACCGTCATCCCCATTCCAAAGAAACCCAAAATTACAGGACTTAATAACTACAGGCCTGTGGCTCTAACATCTGTGGTCATGAAGTCTTTTGAAAAACTGGTGCTGGCCCACCTGAAGGACATCACTGGACCCTTGCTGGATCCTCTTCAGTTTGTCTACAGAGCAAACAGGTCTGTGGATGATACAGTCAACACGGGGCTGCATTACATCCTGCAACATCTAGACTGACCAGGTACTTATGTGAGGATCCTGTTTGTGGAATTCAGCTCGGCCTTTAACACCTTCATCCCAAACCTCCTCCTGCCCAAACTATCTCAGCTCTCCGTGCCCACCTCCGTCTGTCAGTGGATCAACAGCTTCCTGTCAGACAGGCAGCAGCTAGTGAGGTTGGGAAAATTCTCATCCAGCACCCGTATGATCAGCACTGGTGCTCCTCAGGGTTGTGTTTTCTCTCCACTGCTCTTCTCCCTGTACCCCAACGTAGGGGGGTAACTTAATTCGAGAGACAGTTTTAATTACAAGTTGGTCCATTGAGGTGGATGCAACAGTGAAGTGATTCATCTTTTTCTTCATCAATTTCAGCATGCCTAGAGGATGTCCGATCACACTTTAACTCACTGTCGTTCCCAAGCGTTGACTTTCCTGTCTTTTCTGTGAACCTCAAGAAGATGGTTTGAGACTGTCTCCAGTGCTTTTTGTGTTGTCAGTTGGTGTGTATTTCACTGTGGTTTGTGTGTCTTAAACATATCTTCTATGTTCCACAGAAGAAATAAAGTCACACAGGTGTTAAGGACATGAGAGTAGATACAGAACATCATTTCCATACAGAAGTGCAGTTTCATCCCATCTCAACGGCACCGCACTCACTGAATCTCACGATCATCATGCAGAATCAGTGTGACTGGTAGAGACTCTCCGGGTTCAGCAATTATCACAGAAAGTCAAGTCACCTCGTTCCCTCCGTAATTCCCAAAACCAGTGGGCATCTATCTGAAGTGACTCCCGTCTACCTGACTCCCTGATCTACAGAACCACGCGTCTCTTCAATACGGGCAAAACAATGAACAGGTGAATCAGACATCACAGGTGAATAGGGTCAAAATGACGTGTCTCAGTAAGAGCTCACCACACTTTCCCATGTGCTAAATCACAGTACATTAAGACAACGGGTTTGCATTACAAGCTTTCTTCAATGTCATCTTAAAAAAGCAAATGAGACAATTATCAATCAAATATGCACTACAATCCCTACGTTTTCTAGAACAAAAATCTCTACATTGGATAAAGCCAGATTCAAAATTTTTGTTATTAAATTTAATTAATTTAATCAAACATTTAATCAAAGTTAAAAGTTTTCTGTCCAGAGGGTATTTTGGATTTCTGTTTTCATTCCACTAGTCTGAAGGAAGACGTGATGGAAGCAAAATCTCAAAACTGACCAGTGCCTAAATAACCTCATGAGTGGACTAATGATCAATGCAGATGCGTTCATTCATTTAAATATAATAAAAGGGTATAGAAATCACATTTGAATATCTGTAGTTTTCATTTCAAACACTGACTACTGATAATCATCTGATGATCCTGACCAGAACATCCTTATGAGTGAAACTGAAAATCCTGGAATTTAAAGTTAGTGTGTGTTTGTGTTGTGGGTGTGTGTGTGTGTGTGTGGGTGTGTGTGTGTGTGTGTGTGTGAGTGTGTGTGTGTGTGTGTGTGTATGTGAGTGAGTGTGTGTGTGTGTGTGTGTGTTGTTGTTGGTTGAGAGAGAGAGATGTGTTGTGTTTGTATTTTCTGATTTGTGTTGTGTGTGTTTGTGGTGGTTTGTTTGTGTGAGTTAGGAGTGAGATGTGTGTGTGTGTGTGTGTGTGTGTGTAGAGAATGATTGTGTGAGTGTGTGTGTGTGTGTGTGTGTGTGTGAGTGAGTGAGAAGAATGTGTGTGTGTGTGTGTGTGTGTGAGTGTGTTTGTGTGAGTGAGTGAGTGAGAAGGTGTTGTGTGTTTGTGTATGAGATGGTTGTGTGTATGAATGTGGTGTGTGTGTGCGTTGATGAGTGAGAATTGTGTGTTTGTATGAGCATTGTGTGTGTGTGTTTGTCTGAAGAATGTTTGTGTGTGTGGTGCGTTGCGTGCGATCTGTGTGGTGTGTGTGTGTGTGTGTGTGTGTGTGTGTGTGTGTGTGTGTGTGTGTGTGTGTGTGTGTGTGTGTGTGAGTGGTTTGTGTGTCGACTGCAGCAGGTCCAGCCGACAGACGTGACACAAGCAGGTGTCATGAAGCTGTCAGGAGCGACAGCAGACGAAAGAGTCTGTAGATGTCTGTCATACGTCTCTGTCTGTCATGCTCTCATCCAGAATCCAGGGATCATTAGCAGAAGTCGAGACATGGGCAAGCGCTCTAACTGAAGGATTCTGGGAAATGGCCATCAGCCGCATCTGAGAGCCAGCCAATCGGCTCATTACACTCCTGCATCCAGCCAATCGGATCACTGCACCTGAATTAAAGCCACAGCTGCTGTCAGGAGCGCGACACGCACGATTTACACGTCCACACCTGTACAATCACCCGGATGCATTTAACACATTCTGACGGGATGAGCCGCATCTGAATCACAGTTACACTAGTGAACGGTGTTACCTGGAACAATTCTGAATGAAAATTAATAAATAGTAATTTTTCAAACATGGTTGTCTTATATTTATGCTTGGTTGGCTTCTATTTTCGCATTTCTTGTAGTTTTATTTCTGTTTCTGTGAGGATTCCTCGTGTTGGCTATTTGTTCCGTGGTTTGTGTGGTGGGTGTGTGTGTGTGTGGGTGTGATTGTGTGTGTGTGTGTGTGTGGTGAGTGTGTGTGTGTGTGTGTGAGTGTGTGTGTTCACTCCTCATGGCTAGTCCCTGTGTGCACTGCCCTCGTTAGTTTCCATAGTTACTCTCATTAGTTGTCATGACAGTTCATTAACCACACCACTTGCTATCCTGTTAAGCTTGTTCTCTTGTGTATAAATAGTTCTTGTGTTTCACTGGTGGTCTGTCAGTCGTTGTATGTTTCCCTGTTTTCTTATTAAAGTTTTCCTGCACTTAGTTCCGCTTTCCTGCCTGTTCTCACGCTGCTGTTTCAGTTTTTCTTATAGTTTTATTTTATTTATTTTTTGTAGTTTCTTTTTGTTCAGCACTTTGGTCGACTTTTGTTATTTTTTAAATGTACTTTAAATAATCTTAAATAAATGTAAATAAGTCTGGAGAGGTTGTACTTTTAAAGAGTGGTAAAATCACAGTAAAGAAAATTAATATTCAGTAATATTGTCAATTTAACTGTACTGACAATCAGATGGGAACAAAATTGAAACTGGATAAAGGCACTAACATAATCTGAATTGAGCTGAATAATGACACTGTTGTCTTCAGTTGAATTAGTTTTGTAATTCATGAATTGTAGATTAACACTTATTTGCCCATGCATTAATGTGAAGCTGCTTTGAAACAGTCTGCATTGTGTAAAGTGCTACAGATATAAACATGATGATGTACAATACAATCTGAGCTTTGTGCTTTATCTCATATATGTATATAAATCATATAATAATCTTTCAGTCATTTGATCAGGATGATTTTGTTGTGACTTAAGTGATGATTACTTAGAGGTGAAGGACTGTGGTGACACTGTAGAATAATGTGTTTCCTGAACAGTCCTTCTCCACACAGATCAACTCACGTTGTACGCGTGGAACACATAAAGGTTTGTTTCTTTTTCCTTGTCCTTTTCATGTTCCGCTTGAATCTTGCGGTTGTTTAAACAGTCGAGTCTTTCCTGTGGATTGTGTGTATAATACTCTTCTCAGACATTTTGACTTATCTTTCAATCACACGTCTGCATCTGAATAGACGTCGTTTGGCTTCGTGCTGTTGGTTTCGGTGGTCTTGACTCTGAATAATCTGCAGCACATCGGTGCAATCAGAGCGAGCGCTGGCCACACTGAAATCACCAGCTATTGTGTAGATTCTTCACAATCACTCTTGTGCTCCACGGCTTTTGTTGGACTTGTTCTTCACGGGCCTCACAATTAATGGCTGCAGAAGAGCCGTCGCACGGTGGGACTCACAGTGCAGCAAAAGACAAAATGTCGGGAAAACTGAATTTGCGTGTCTTATTTACTGCTCTGTCAAACAAGAAGCCAACCTAACACGAGGAGCGACAATGCCAGGGTTTGACGCTAATCAGATGAGGGCCAGATCAGGAAATACCTATTAACGAGAGGATGATACTGATGAGAACACCTGGAGATGATCAAGACAGACAGACAGACAGACAGACAGAGACAGACAGAGAGACAGACAGGCAGACAGTTAGACAGTTAGACAGTCAGACAGTTAGACAGACAGACAGACAGACAGATCATAGTACAACAGACAGACAGACAGACAGACATACAGGTAGACAGATAGACAAGCAGACAGACAGATAGATAGATAGACATAGACGAACGCAGTCAGTCAGTCAGTCAGTCAGTCAGTCAGACAGACAGTCAGACAGACAGTCAGACAGACAGACAGACAGACAGACAGAGACACAGACAGTCAGTCAATCAGTCAGACAGACAGACAGACAGTCAGACAGACAGACAGACAGACAGACAGAAAGACAGACAGACAGACAGACAGGCAGACCCATGAGACATCGTTATAACAGAACAGTCAGATGAGACAGCACATAGCAGACAGTGACAGACAGACAGTCAAACAGACAGACAGTCATTCAGTCAGTCAGACAGATACAGACAGTCAGATTCCACGTCACTCAGTCAGGTGCAAACCGACAGACAAACAGACAGACAGACAGACAGACAGATACAGACAGTCAGTCAGTCAATCGTCGGCAAACAGACAGACAGACAGACACTCATCAGTCAGTCATCATCACAGATCCATCAAACAGACGACGACATTCAGTCAGACATGACCGACAACAGTCATTCAGACCAGACAGTCATCAATCATTCGACAGACAGCAGACAGAACGAGCAGACAGACAGACAGTCAGACAGACAGACAGTCAGACAGTTAGACAGACAGACAGTCAGACACACAGACAGAGAGACAGACAGACAGACAGACAGACGTCCGCCAGACAGACGTCAGACATTCAACAGACAACATCAGACAGACAGACAGTCAGACACCAGACAACAGACAGACAGACAGACAGATACAGACAGTCAGTCAGTCAATCCTCATGCAACAGACAGACAGCAGACAGACATTCAGGTCAGTCAGTCATCAGTTCAGTCAAACGACAGACACATCAGAAGAACAAACAGTCCGTCAGACCCAGACAGTCAGTCAATCATCCAGACAGAGAGAGAGAGACAGACAGACAGTCAGACAGTTAGACAGACAGACAGTCAGACACACAGACAGAGAGACAGACCGGCAGAGCAGTGACACAGTGTATACGACAGTCAGATAACAGGGACAAGACAGACAGTCAAACAGACAGACAGTCATTCATTCATTCAGACAGATAGACCGTCGTCAGTCAATCAGGCGTCAAACAGAGCAGACCAAACAGACAGACAGACAACATATACAGAACATCAGTCAGTCCATCAGTCAGGCAAACAGACAGACAGACAGACAGTCAGTCAATCAGTGTCCATCAGTCATTTCAACGACAGACAGACAGTCCTTCAGACAGACAGACACAGACAGACAGTCAGACAGACAGTCAGACAGACAGACACATCAGGGTATACAGACAGAGTTAGACAGTCAGTCAGACAGACAGTCAGTCATTGCAGACAGCGACAGACGCAGACATCCCCCCCCCCCCCCCCCCCCCCATCAACAGACAGACGAACAGACGTCAGACAGACAGTTAGACAGACAGACAGTTAGACAGACAGTTAGACAGACAGTCAGACAGACAGACAGTCATTCTACAGACAGACAGTCAACACAGACACACTCATTCAAACAGACAGAGTTAGACATCAGTCAGACAGCCAGTCAGCAGACACGACAGACAGACGAAGTCAGACAGACAGACAGACAGACATTTAGAGACATTAGACAGACGTCAGACCGACCAGACATTCAGTCAGACAGACAGACAGTCAAAGACAGACAGCGGCTCATTCAACAGACAGTTAGACAGCTTCATTACAGACAGACAGTCATCAGACAGACAGACAGACCGTCTACAGACAGACACACTCAGTCAAACAGACAGAGTTAGACAGTCAGACAGACAGACAGTCGTCAGTCAGACTACAGACAGACGACGTCAGACAGACAAATACCACACTCATCAACAGACAGAGTTAGACGTCCAACAGCAGACCAGTCAGATCAGTCCGACAGACAGACAGACAGACAGACACACTCAGACAAACAGACAGAGTTAGACAGTCAGGGTGCAACAGACATACGTCAGTCAGTCAGCAGTCATCAACAGACAGACAGTCCATCAGACAGACCGACAGACAGAGACGTTAGAACGTCAGTCCCGACAGACGACACACTCAACAGCACGAGTTTAGACAGTCATCAGACAGACGACGTCAGTCAGACAGGACAACAGACAGACAGACAGTCAACAGACAACAAGACAGTTATACGACAACATACAGAACAGTCAGTCAGTCAGTCAGTCAGACAGACAGACAGACTCAGTCAAACAGACAGAGTTAGACAGTCAGACAGCAGACATGTCGTCAGACAGACAGACAGACAGCCGACAGACAGTCAGTCAGACTAGACAGTACAGACAGACAGACCGACAGAACACATGGCCTCAGTCAAATAGACAGACAGATAGACAGACAGATGAAAGACAGACAGACATACAGACAGACAGTCAGACAGACAGACAAACAGACAGACAGAGACAGACAGACAGACAGTTTAGACATCATTCAGTCGTCCCGACAGACAGACAGACAGTCGACAGACAGAGACAGTTAGACAGAGAGACCGACAGAGACAGTCAGACCGAGATCATAACAGACAGACAGACAGACAGACAGTCAGACAGACAGACCAGCAACATTAGACAGACACGTTAGGACAGTCAGGCAGAAACAGAACAGACAGACAGACATCCAACAGACAGAACAGTTAGACAGAGAGACCGAACAGAGACCGTCCGACAGAGAGACAGACAGAACAACAGACAGACAGACAGACACAGACGACAGACCACTCCAGTCAAACAGACAAGTTAGACACGTCCAGTCATAATACAACAGTTCAGTCACAGACACGACGTACATACAGACAGTCAGACGTACAGTACTAGAGACCATTGACAGAAGAACAGACCACAGTCATCGTTCAGTCACAAACAGACAGACATTACTCAGTCAAACAGACAGAGTTAGACAGTCAGACAGACAGACAGTCAGTCAGACAGACAGACAGACAGACAGAGACATCAGTCAGACAGACAGCATACAGACAGCAGACAGACGACACACATCGTCAAACCGACCAGTAGTTTAGAACATTCATTCAGTCAGACAGACAGACAGACAGACAGACAGTCTACAGACAGACAGAGACCGTTCAGATACAGAGACAGTTAGACAGACAGTTAGACAGTCATTCAGTCAGACAGACAGACAGACAGTCAGACAGACAAAGACATTAGACAGAGAGACCGACAGAGACAGTCAGACAGAGAGACAGACAGACCAGACGACAGAACAGGACAGTCAGACAACAGACCGAGACGTTAGTACAGACAGTTAGCACGTTCATCAGACAGACGACATAAGACAGACAGTCAGACAGACAGAGACAGTTAGACAGAGAGACCGACAGAGACAGTCAGACAGAGAGACAGACAGACAGACAGACAGACCAAGACAGTCAGACGACAGTGGTAATGGGATGTGTTATGAATGTTGGCTAATATGAAGTCTATGACGTGAAAGCACATCAGATAAGGCGATTCTTCTACTAAAAGAACTTCTGAAATCTTGAAACGTCTGAAGAACTGATTCATCTGTTAACACATTTGTGACGTATCCCTGAATAAAAATCTGATCATAGCTGATAGCGTGTGATGGTAATGCCGTCTCTGAACTGGATTATTTCAGAAATGAATTGGTAAAGAGATCTGGCAATGACACATAACGAAGCTGAGGAGAGAGAAAGGAGAAAAGCCCAAAATAAAGACATTTACCCCTGAGATTTAATGTTAATATTTCCATCATTTAACGACACGTTTGCTTGTTCACATGTTTTCTGATGTCGTTAGCATCGGTAAACTAAAATATTACAATGTTAAACAGTTAGTCATAAGTTTAGTCATAGGAATACAAAAGTAATACATTACCTAAAATAAGTAATCTAAATTACATTACTGACTACAATTGTCATCATGTAATTTGTAATCAGTAACATACTACAGTTAGTAAGTCATCTACCCAGCACTGCGTATACATTTTATTTAGTATTTTATTTATACTACTTATTAATATTATTTATTAGATTATTATTTTCACAATGCATACTGTTTAAAGCAGCTACACACACATAATATATATTTCATGTATATTTTGTACACAATTGTGTGGGTCACAATTATACATTTCTCTTTTATGCCAAAAATCATTAGGATATTAAGTAAAGATCATGTTCCATGAAGATATTTGTAAATGTCCTACCGTAAATATATTAAAACTTAATGTTTGATTAGTAATATGCATTGCTAAGAACTTCATCTGAACAACTTTAAAGATGACACGCAGCTCTGTGTCATAAATCAAATGTTCGCTGTTATAAGCAGCTTTCTGAGCGCAGTGAACATCACGGCTCCGTCCAGGCCTGTAACAGTCAGGCCAGGGAGTTCTGGAAGGACGTTTGGAGTAATTCTTCACGCAGCCACATCACACATCTGTCACGTCAGAGCAAACGCAGTCTGACACCACACAAACAAACACAGGAGCCACTGCAAACCTTCAGAGTAACAGACTGACGAAATGAGCACCGACATCCACCAGCTGCACCAGGGGTCCCCGGCTAACATGAACATTCAGACAAGGTTCTCTCGACGCTATGAACAAACCTTCTTCCAGTAATGTTTACAGAATCTTTGTTTAAAGTTACCTGGTCTTTAAAAATACTTTCAAAACAAAAGCATAAAATTTTTTACATTTCAGAGCGTTCGGGGAGCATTCAAAGGTAATGTTCCCATAATGTTCCCTTAACTTAAAAAAACAACAACAACCTTTTAAGATTCAGAGAACATTCAGAAATAATGCTTTAAAAACGTAATGGCTACGCTCTCAGAACAGAAGAGAACATTAAAAGCAGCTGATTTGTCTTGTAAGTTGATGGTAGTTTGACAGTAAGCAGATCTGAACATCAGTGCAGCATGAATAAAACAGACGTTACACAATCTTCGCTCTGCAGCATTTCTTTCTACAGTATATCGACGTCTGAAAATCTTCTTTCTGAGATGCATGAATGCCACATTAGACTTTCAGTCCTTCCTTTTGCTCTCAGCCATCAATGTGACGCCCCTCAGATGCCGTCTCTCTCTCTCTCTGAGCAGCAGACTCTAAATCTCTCTAATCTTTCACCATCAGGGCAGTAATTCAGCTCATTATAAAGCAGGATTGATAGCAAGCGTTATAAAGCCGTCTCCTCTGTTGCCCGACTCCATTAAATCCACTTTAATTCAGATCCATTCGCGGCGCTGCAGTGAAGCACTCTGGGAAATCGAGTCGGATCACGCCGCACCTGCCACTCAATAATGAGAAATCCCTCACCTTCCTGCGCTTATGCTTCTGATTCTGATTGGATGAGAAACGTTTAAAATCATTGTGAAATGCAGATAAACGCACAGCGTTTTGGCCTGACCTCTTTTATCATGATCCGTTCGCTCAGCTCTCACCGGTAGTAAATCACAGCTTTATTTGAATACACTGCCGCTGTTTCTCAGACGCTGGTTAGTTTGACTGCGACTCACGCTAGGACTCTGCAGTCACTCATTAAATAAATTCAGCCCCAATCTTGAAAACGCAAAGGTCGAAGTCATTAAAATGTGCACATGTTGGTTTGTGAAATTGACGGAATGAAACAGCAAACCCTGGATTCATTAAAGCGTGAGCCGTGGGCGCTGCGCTCCAGGCCTAGCTGCTCAGCGTGACGCATTAGCAGACATGACCCTGTGAGCGTCTGCATCTTACACACAAACTCCAATAATAAGACCTCTGTAGCATGACATGAAGGACACGCCGGCATCCTGAAAGATTATAGCATCATTTTCTATTTTGCACACCAGCAAATAATCAGAGGAAACTAAAACACACACATTATGCATATGCATTACAGACACAATATTAATATTTTTTATAATGACCTCAAATAATATATTAACTGAATATTATAGCAACACATTTGCAGTCAATTCAGCAGAAAAAAGCCCCAAATGAGATAGAGTTTTTGGTTAGTGTTGTTGGTGTTGCTGGTTAGTTGTTAGTTAGGTTTGTTGGTTATTGTTTTGGGTTAATTGTTAGTTTTGTTGGTGTTTTTAGTGTTGATGCTTGGTGTTTCTGGTGTCGTTGGTTAGTCATGAAGGTCACCGTGGGCCAGTATGTCGTTTGTGTTGTACAAGCTTCACTCGGTCTGTCAGATCCTGCAGTGAAACTGTCGCCCCCTTTGGGTTAATGCGGCCTAGAATCTAATTTATGATGTCTTGCCGGGTCTCTATCTCCTACAGAGAAGCTGTAAAGCAGCTCCATAAAGAGCCGGGAGCGCAGTGATTTATGCCCGTCTGAGACTCTCATGTCTGGGCCGCAGTCGGTCCATGATTCCTGATCTTCCCTGGAGCTCGTTAGAGCTCGTACAACAGCAGGCAGCGGATCGGCTGCTTCCTCCAGGGCTTGTAAGATCACGACATTATGATGCTTCCCCAGAAACTGTAATTGAAACACCGTCCCAGAGTGAAGTCTGCCTTTTAGTTCACTGCACAGATGAAATTAGAGCAACCGCTCGTGGAAATCAATACAGCAACTGCACACTGCCTACTACTGATGGAAGAGATCAGTATGCAAACTGTGCACAGCATGTGAATGGTCTCGATGCATACTTGGATCATGCACATTTATGAAAATCTGTGTCAGATACTGTATCCCAAAATGCAATGCACTTAATTTCCATTTCTCTTTACAGACTGAAAATGTCTTTTACTAATTAAACCAGATTAAAAATGCCATGTTTGTGAGATGATAACTGGCTGAAACGGGAGATCATGTGACAATAATGTAACATACTACTGTGTGCACATGCTATTAATAGTGTGCAGTGTGCAGTAGTACACGATCAGATGGAGGGAACACCCTCATCCGTCTCTCTTTCTCTCTGATGAAGTGAAGGGGTTTTTCTAATGCACTAATGGTCTTGTTAATTTCCTGGCCGAGGGGAAACTCAGATTTCACAGCAAACTGTCTTGGTGCAACACTAATGACTGAGCCAAATGAAATCCAGCGCAAATAACTGCTAATTAAAGCACACACACATGCACACGCTGTGGTTTGAGGGCAGTGAGACGCTTCACACTCTGAACAGCCGTTGTGACTCATATCACATTGTGAATCTTCTCACTGCCTGCCTGCGTTTCATTCTTAACCACACAAGATCACTTCACATGGACAGACTCATTACTGTACAAGCTAACTTATATTGTTCACATCTTTTAAAGCGGTTTTACTGTATGGAGGTAGATGATTACACTAACAGAAAAACATACTCTAAATTTCTGTCAGGACCACTATCGTCAAAGATGATTGACAATTAGCATACAGTTTGGATTGGCGGTATGGTTCTGTTCTGGGCAAGAACTCCCTGTGCATCCATGCAGCCTAGCATAAGAGCAGGGAGAGCAGCGATAACCCCCCAAAACAAAACCATATGCTGATATCCCCCAACACAAACTGATAGCAAAACCTCAAAGCCTTACACAACAAGCATGTTGCCCTTAACCAATGACCAAAACAAATATGTTGCCAAAACCCGCATAACCTGTAGCAACAATCATGTTGACTTTAACGGATGACCTAATGAATATGTTGTCAATACCTTAAAAGCTTAAGTAACATGTTCTCAATAACACCAGATAGACTAAACATGTTTCCGATTCAACTACAGCTTTAAGAACAAGCATGTTACAAATAACGACCAGATTGCTCTGGAACAAGCATGCTCCCAATAATGACCAGGTAGCTTAAGAACAAGCATGTTCCCAATACGACTACAGCTTTTAGAACAAGCATGTTCCAATAACAACCAGATAGCTCTGGGACAAGCGTGTTCCAGACAATACAACTATAAATTCAGAACAAGCATGTTTCCAATAACAACAGAGAGCTTAAGAACAAGCATGTTCCCAATAAGACTAGACAGGTTAAAGGGGTCATACGATGTGATTTCAAGTTTTTCTTTCTCGTTGGCGTGTTACAAGCTCTTGGTGCAGTAAAGAAGATCTGTAAAGTTGCAAAGACTAATGTCTCAAAACCAAAGAGATATTCTTTTTTCAAAGTTGAGACTCTGCCACGCCCCCTTAAAACGCCTCGTTCTAACACGCCCCCACATACCTACATCACTATGTGGAAATATTAGCATAAGGCGCCCAAATGTTCACACAAAGAAAGAAGACGTGGTTTCAAGAACAGCAGTAGTGTTGAAGCAGCATGTCAGGGAGACGCTGTGTGTTTCAGTGCGAAAGCAAAAGCACAATAATTGGTTAAGATTTATTTACAACAGAACAGCACAACCCAGATGTTTGAATTTGTGCAACACATTTTATGGACGGGTCTCTATCTCCTACAGAGAAGCCTAGAAGTGTACAAGGCTGGCTGTGCACAAAAGCTATTTCAAAAAAAAAAAAAAAAAAAAAAACAAGGGGCCATTCCGCCTTTGCTATGACAATCTGGCACTTCTAACCGCAACTGTAAGTATGTTTTTGGATTAGTTTAGTATTTGCTATGATGTAAGGGAATGTACAGTTTTCAAACAAAAACTTTGAGTTTAGCTCAAAGGGAATCATTTAAGATTTTTTAGGGAATTTGGACAGAATCACTGTTTTACGGCTGATCACTGAGTCGGCCAGCGATTCATTGAACGAGCCGTATAACATCAATTCTGCAATGGATATTTATATCCAAATTATAGTGAAAACACTATTAATTAGCACTGTTACAAGATCGGCAGTTTAAGACATTAAATTGTACGCACAAAACACAAGGTACTACTCTTTTCGATATAAATAAGACTTTATTGGATAAATGTAAGACAATATAAACTAATCTAACACATAAACACACACACACATTCATACAAGTTGCAGGAAGGGAGAAAGTGAGGAAAGAATGAGTTTAAGAGAATGAAAATGTGAAATCCCAAGTTTACAGCAAGATGTGCAATTGCATAGACATGAACAACCATCAATCACTTAATTAACCCTCGCATTGAGTTCCTCAATGAGGTTAAAATTATATTAAATGCACCAGTTCAGCACGGAATCTGGAGGTAAGTTACTTGCGTTGCCTGTGTAAAGGGGTTCCCTTTGTTGTCAAAAGGGGGTTTCCCGAGGTTGCTGATTGGCTGGAAGTTCAGTATTCATTCATTTGTCTTGGGAAGCCAGTGGCTGGGCGTTGGCTGAAGATGCAGAGTTGTGGGCTGGTTGAAGTTTTGAAGCGGTCGGTCACAGACTCGAGGTGAACTCTGAGACACAGAGTTGCGGCAAAACTTAACTCAGAACACGAAACTCACAACGGAAAATAAAATAAATTAAAGTAGAGGAATAGAAGTAAAGTTTGACGAGACTAGGTGGCGTTTCTCCTCATGGTTTTGGAGGAGCAGCTGGCGTGTAAGCCAGAGCACGCTCAAAGAGCGCTAAAAAGCAAAGCTTAAAGCGCGGTGGCAAAAAGGCTAGAAGCTAAAAAGCAGTGGCTAACAGCCATGGCCAAAAAGCTAAAGAGCTAAAAAGGTGCGATGACTAAAAAGCATAGCTCGAAGCTATGACTAAAAAGCCGCATGGCTAAAAGTGACGACTTGAAGCAGTGGCTAGAAGCTCTAAAGTAGAAGCTAGGATGCGGAAAAGCAAGATTTGATGGTGTCCTGAGTATTTAAACTGGGCTTTTGGACACATCCCAAATGGTACCTTGATCAATTAGATATTGTCTTTGCTCGGGGTGTTGTATATTTCTCCTCCCAATTCATAAATCAACATGTCGTCTCATCAGTCACATGGTCCAAGTTTTCCCGCTCTTGCAGAGTATAAATTTGGACATGATTTATATAACAAGAATATAATACATTTTACAAAATACTGATTCATAGAATCGTTTAAAACATGAAAATTCAAACTAATACATACCCAACATGAATATAATCCTATAAACTATTCAATAGTTATTCAAACTACGCGCGCACATGAGAATCCAACTCTTAACAGTGTAAACAACTCAGAACGCATGAAATAGCATTAGACAACCTTTTAAAGCACAGCTATGCAGCAACAACGTGTTGCCAGATGACAACAGATAAGGTGCACGCATTTGCCAACCTGAGAGCTTTAAATGGAACTTAGCTTGTGAAGACGTTCAAGTGAGTGAAACATAGCAGCTGTGAAGTGGATGCTTGATATCTTGATATCCTTCTTGGGGATGAAGTTCCCATCTGAACTTGTTCTTGAGTCAGTCACATAACTCGTGGAGTCCATGACAATAATGTAGAGATGCGTGAAGTAATGCTAACTCAGTTACTTCCGAATCAGGCAGCTTATGATTTAAGTTAACAAACTTGAATGAATCGGAGGTGATTAACGGGGAAAATTAATTCCACTCGCTAAATTCCGATTCCCGCTGATGGTGTTTTTGCATGCCAATCGCACATTTAATTAGCTCATTGAGCAATGCGACAAACTGCTGATACTACTGAGGGATCCTTTATATATGAATGCTTGATAGGTGTCCTATTCCCATAGGGAGTGAGATCAGCTGCGAGCTAGATGATGCTAGCTTGACTAACGTGACCTGCCAGAACTAACGCTACGCTTGATTTTTAACAAAAATGTATAACGTAACAGGATGTCCTCAAAAGGTGCTTTTAGGGTCAAACTAAGAATCCTAATGAAATCAGTTTCTATATAATCAGCTTGAGTCACATGCTAATGTAACATCTGATCGTGTCCTGTATTTCCAGCTTTATTTCAGTAAATTTACACACACACACACACACACACACACACACATCTCACAGTCTCTTGAGGTTCTCAATGTTTCAATGAGTTTCTGCTGAAAGTCTGTCGCTCAGACGATGATTCAACTCTCCAAACGACGTCTAACACAAATCAACTGGAAAACTAAAAGTTTCAGGCCACTTGATCACTGAGGGATTGCTGAAGCATTCACCCGTTCAAACTGGACCCAAACAACGAAGCTTCTTCACCTAACGCTCAGTTGAAGCCACACCACATATTCTGGTTAATTGATTTTACAAGCCAGATAAATACAGTCATTTTATATCATTTTACCTTCGTCATTCTTGACTTATATCTTCTGGATCTCTAATGTTCAAATAAACATCACAAAGAAGAATTTGTTACTACACAGTTTGAATTTACGCAAAATGCCTTACAAATGCTGAAATGACCATGTTTGTTAATTAACAAATAGCCATTTATCAAATAAACAATAACAATAACATCAGTAATCTGAAGCGCTGGCTGTGTGAAGCATCAGAGGTGATGATTCACTGACGAGTGTCTGAAACAGTCTCCCACATACTGCATACTACATACTACACAGCTCACGTTAAGCGGTTTCTGTTCTTCCCGTGTTCATTTCTTCTTCCTCCTCTCTTTCTGTTCCTGAGGAAACCCCTCGGCAACTGCTGCCATGGCAACATGATTAATTGGCGTTATTCCTTTCATTGGATTGGAATCGATCAACAACTCTGGGACAAACAGGAAAAGCACATCATTCACTCACAAACTCAAATCAACACACACACAAAAGACACAGACACACACACACAACACACAAAACACCCACACACACCACACAAAACACACACACCACTCACTCACTCACTCACCTCACTCCACTCAGGTGCCGCTCATGATGAAAGTGTCAGTGAATGAGTGGGATTTTAAGAGCGACTCTGCAGACAGCATGAGGTTGGAAAACGCTGCTGGAGCTCAATCATATCCGGCAGGAATCTCGTTACACGACGCACTCATTTTTGCGCTGCAATCAGGGATACCATTTTCATTATGCTGAGAGACGACACAACACACACACAACACTAACACTCACACTCACACTCACACTCACACTCACACTCACACGCACACTCTCACACACACACAAACACAAACACAAACACAAACACAAACACACACACACACTCTCACTCTCACTCCCACACACACACCCACTCACACTCACACTCACTCACACACACACACACACACACACACTCACACTCACACTCACACACACACACACACACACACACACACACACACACACACACACACACACTCACTCTCACACACACACACACAATCTCTCTCTCTCTCACACAAACACACTCACACACACACAAAAAACACACACACACCAACACACACAACATCACATGCTACACCACACACACACACACACTCACACTCACACTAAACACACACACACACACACACACACACACTCACACTCACACTCACACACACTCACACACACACACACACACACAAAAAAAAACACACTCTCACAACACACACCACACACTACATCACACACACACACACACACACAACACTCCCACACACACACACACTCTCTCACACACACACATACACACACATATAAACACACACACACACACAACACACATCACACACAACCCACCCACACACTCTTCATGACAGTTACACACTCATATAGATGATGAAAGCAACCACCAGCTGAATTAATAATCATGCTTTCAGGGATGCCACTCCTCTTTTTTATTTTTAATTCACTGATCCATTTGATTTAATAATTTTACTGTTTTATATCTGTATTTTTTATTTCTCATGCACCTTTTCTTAAGTCCTTGTCTATGAAATGTGTTACATAAATGAACTCAGGACTCATGAGCTGATACTCATCATACAGTGACTGATTCATAACTCTTCATATTTAATAAATCATGAACATGTAAATATACTGCATCCCTTCGGAAATCTACCACACTTTTACTGTATTTTTATAACATTTTTATATTATTATAGGAAGTTTATTTTTAACAACACTTCCTTCGCATTATCACTATCTCTCATGTTCGAAGAACACTGGCACCAAACAACATGGACCCATTGACTTGAGCTCAATTATATCCGGGCAGGAATCGAGTTACACGACGTGCCGTTCTGCGCGCAACCAGGGATACCATTTCATTCTGCTGAGAGACGACACACACACACACACACTACACATACTTGCACATGCTCACACACACAACACACACGCTCACACGCCCTCACACTCACACACACAACACACACACCACCCACACACACACCACACACACACACACACCAAACACACACATGCACACACTCCTCACACCACACACACACAACTCACACACACCCTCACGCTCACACAAGACTCACACACACTCACACTCGCACACACACACACACACACAACACACACACACAAACACAAACACACCACTCGCACACACACCACAAAACACACTCGCAAACACACACACACACACACAACCACTACACTCATGCTCACGCTCACACACACACACACGCTCACGCACACGCACACGCTCCGCTACACACTCATATCCCACACACTCCCTCACACCACACCACAACACACATACACCAACAAACACACACAAACACACACTCGCCACACACACACACTCACTCGCGCACACACACACACACACACACACTCACACACACACACACACACCTGTCCTGTCTGTCTGCTCTTTCATTTCCCTGAAGGCTCTAGTGCAGTTCCCAACACTGAAGCTCCTGGACTAAATGAGCATGAAGAAGTGCGTCAGGTGTTTCTGACATCGCAGCACTATTAGTGTTTTCATGAAGCACAAACTCCTCCAAACAGAGCTGATCGCCAATGTTTAGTTGACAGATTGATATTTTGCTCATGATATTGATTCTTTTGCATCTGAACGCAGTGGAAATGGACTGAACATGCAGTGAATTCACAATCAGGAAGGGAAATTAAACGGATTCTTCATTTCTGTGTGTCTGTAATGAAATTAGCAGCGCTGCTGTCCTTGTGCCTCATAATCGCTCTCACACATGAAAGACAGAAACAGAGAGAAAGGCAAACGCTCTGACACACATGAAAGAAAGAGAAAATCAAGTCTCCTCCATTCACACGCATTCAACACAATCACAGCGTCCTGAGCAGACAGACACGAGAGAGAGAGACAGGGCCGTTAAAACATCTCAGCTCTCTGTGATTTAACAGCATCAGACAGAAACAAACCGACTCATATTTATATCCTTTTATGTCAAGTATCTGCTATACTGTTACAAAGATCTCACGGATGCACAAGCTATCAGAATTTCAACTTTTGTCCATATAAAATCATCATCTGCTGCAAATTGCATATATTTGAGTGTCTGAACAAAGCTGAGCTATTTTTTCACACTATATCAGACTATATGAGCCATGAAACCTGATGGATCAAATATCATACAAAACAAAAAAGTGTGGATTTTTTTTTTATTTGTTTGTCAAAATGTTCAATACATTTTTCAATTTCAACAGTTTTGATTTTTCTGACTTATTTCAAATGTCACACTTAAAGGTCCCATATTGTACACCTTTCTGGAGTTTTATTTGAGGTTTTGATGTATATTTTGATATATATTTGCGGTATAAGTACCAAAAAACAATTCTCAATATATTTTTACAGCTCCTCTCTTAGGAGCTCTGATGAAAATAGGTCGATTTTGGCCTGTCTAATTAACATGAGCCTCTCTTCTGATTGGCCTGTTGCTGTTCTAGTGACGCACGGCCAGGCACAACCACAGGGTAACTAGGGCAGCGACGTCACAGCGCTAGCTGGAGGCGGCCCATTCAAACCAGCGCAGGTTCGGCTACATGAGCTTAGAATATCATCTTGTTGTGCTGTTGGGTGCCAGAATCGACGTAATAAATTAGAGCCTCAAAATTAGAAATTTGATCGCATATCTGATGCCACTGCCAGACAAAAAAATACGATGACAGCTGTGGTTAAACTCGAAAAAACGAGCAAACTGGACAGAAACGATCGTCAAAAATACTCCGTTTGCAGTGCACACTTCTTATCAGAAAAGGTTCAATAAAGTATTGTCTTTTGTTGTTATGGGCACGTCTACAGATTTCTTGCCATATGTCTATGTTTCTTCATATCACGACTATGTTGTGTATGAAATAACGTCTGTGTGCATGTGTGTAAAACAACAAAACTGACAATTTATATATAATCATTTTGAATTGTAGATGCAGTGTTGTGATTACTTGTGGCGGGAAATAGGGTAGCTGTAAAATAGTTGCGATGAAATTGAATGTATACACATCTCATCATGAATAGAAGACAGGTGAGTTTAGTTTGTCTTCATACACACGATCGATGTGATCACCGCATATAAATCCTGTCGATCGTCCATCACTGTGAGTGGAGAGGTAGTAACGTTACAGCTCGGTCTGATGATCTGGTTTCGTGAGTTAAAGTGAACCTTCTCGACCCTGTTTCCGAGTTGTTGTTGTTGTTGTGGCTCAGAAAGGCAATGGACGTGATGTAGTCTGGGGTTGTGGCTAAGGAGAGCGGGACGATGTGGGCGGGGCTCGGGGGGTGACTGAACGGCCGGGGACTGTGTAGTTTGACCTAAAATTTATTACGGAAGTCAAACGGTTTGGTGAAAAAATCACAGTACTTAAGCAGGCTGTGTGATTTACTGTGGACGGAACTGGTTTTGAAACTTATATGGGTGGTACAACCGCCCTAGACCTTCCCCCCAGTATAATAACAAATTTACAATCATGGTCGTGGGTGTGTCTTCTGTGTGTGTGTGTGGGGTATGTTTGGTGTGGTTGGTGGGTGTGTGGGTTGGGAGTAAAGAGACGTGTGCGGTGGTGTGTGTGTTGTGTGTGGTGTGTGTGTGTGTATGTGTGTGTATGTTTGTGTGTGTGTGTGTGTGTGTGCGTGTGTGTGTCTGTGCGTGCGTGTGTGTGTGTGCGTGAGAGAGAGTGTGTGTGTGTGTGTGGTGTGATCGTGAGTGTGTGGGTGTGTGTGTGATGTGAGTATGTTGTGGGTGTGTGTGTTGTTGTGTGTTGCATAAGAGAGGAAGTGTGTGTGTGTGTGAGTGAGTGTGTGGTGTGTGTGTGGGTGTGTGTCTGTGTCTCTGTGTGTGTATGTGTGAGAGAGTGTGAGTGAGTGTGAGTGTGTCTGTGAGTGTGAGCGTGTGTCTGTGAGTGTGAGCGTGTGTGTGTGTTGTGTGTCGTGTGTGTTTCATGTGGGTAAAGAGATGTGTGTGTGTGTGAGTGAGGGCGTGTGTGTAGTGTGTGTGTGTGTGTTGTGTGTTGTGGTGTGTGAGTGAGTGAGTATGTGTGTGTGTGTGAGTGTGTGAGTGTGTAAGTGAGTGTGTGTGTGTGTGTGTGTGAGTAAGAGAGAGGTGATGTGGGTGTGTCCATCGCGTAATATTCCAATGCGCTCTCTCCATTTTAATTGTTTAACTCACAATCACACACACACACACACACACACACACACACACACTCACTCACACACACACACAGCACGGGGGCTGTTTCAATGCCCGCTTATGCCTCAAATGCTTGATTCTGAATCATATTGCTGCTTGTGCAGATTTTGATTCTAGTGAGTGTGCTGCTCAGAAGGAGGTCCAGGTAGGGCGCTCGCTGCGGACTGAACAGAACTACAGATGATGACAGCACACTTCCTTCAGAACAGTATTAATGTGAGCGGCTGCTGCTCCAAACACACATCATCTGACTCTCTTTCTGACAGCACTGCAGCATTTCAGCGTATTCCAGATAACATCCTCTCTGTCTGTCTCTTTATCTCTCAGGCTTAGCACGTTTGGTCAAGAGTATGCTTTACTTCCGTGGACTACATCTCCCATAATTCCTCTGGAGTGCCTCTGAAATCCCACTCGAGCAGGAGACGGCGGCGGCGAGGAGTATTTCTTCCACAAAACCAGCGACTGTGAGGGTCGACGAGCCCCGCCGCAGACTGAAGCTTCTCAGCTCGCGTACACCAGCACTCACGTGCTTTAACATGCTCAGTTCATAACATGTATTACTAAACAAAAGGCAATTAACCTAAGCTAATCTGGACAAACTAATTTCTGTAACGAGTATGCAGCAAAATCATAAACACCATTCAGAGTTTTATTATGAAGATAAACGTGCAATCATGCAAAGATCTGAGGAAACCCTGATTATTTTTCATGTGAAGAGTTCAAAACATAACATCCATTGAAGTTTCTTTTGTCTGAAATGTTCAAAAACATAGACAAATTCTCCATTTATGATGTAACATGTCTTCAACATGATCTGTTACACATGAACGGTTTGTCACTTCAACAATAATCTGCCATGTGTCTATTTTATGATTTACGAATGTAAGATTTACACATAGTTATGAATGTCATTTTAGAGTCTAGGTTGAATGAGGTGAATTCAGTTCCAGTGCATGTGTTAGCAGATCTTCAAACATACAGTACTGTCACAAAGAGACTTTCATGATGAGTGCTTTAGAAACAGCTCCTGATCTGCCAAGACTCAGAGAAAACATCAGCCATGTTGTGTTGTGTGTGTGTGTGTGTGTGTGTGTGAAGATGTTTAGCTGAGCGTGGTCAATAACACAGTGTGAAAGTCAAAAGTCTCCCGTCGTTTAATTTCTGTCCTCGTATGTCTTCAGTGAAACGCAGCAGAAATGCAGCGGTCAACACATTCAGCTCTAAGCAGAGTATGATTGATCGAAACCAATACAGTCTCAAACCCCGCCTTATGATAGAGAGGGAGAGGAGAGAGAGAGAGAGAGAGAGAGAGAGAGAGAGAGAGAGGGAGAGAGAGGGGAGAATACATGTAATCGCCGCGAAAACAAACACCGCACGCGCGTGTGTTGTTTGTGTGTTTTTATATGTGGTGAGAGGCTGCAAGCAGCATCATCAACCAGAAAGATAGAAATACTACTGCCAAAAGTTTTGAACATGAAAGTCACGCTCACAACCTTCAGTGGCTCAAGACATCTTTATAAAGATCGATCCAGAAAGAAGAAAGCTGCTACTCACCGACTAGAGACGAGTCTCCTACAGACAGAGAGAGAGAGAGAGAGAGAGAGAGAGAGAGAGACGGGTTTAGTGCTCAGCTTCATCCATCAGCTCTTACAATCATCTGAAAACATGCACTGCTCATATCAGACATGTTAGTGATATTATAGCAGAGATCAACCAACGTTTCACAGCTGTTTTCATGTGATTTCATGAGGTTGAGTCTGATTTAACCTGATGTTCCTTCCAGATGAACTTTATGATCCAGTGATGATTCAGTATGAACACAGACTCTTATTTCACCTGCTGCTCGTTAACATGTTCTTCACCAAAACCCAAATCAAAGAAAAGTGAAGAAGGCCATCTAATACCTGATCTCATAAGAACACATTTGTTTATTAATAAATAATACAATTATCAGCATGATTATCGTCAATATTAATTATGTTTTTAAGCAATTAAAAGCTCATCTCTGTGAGCAAAATAACAAAGAAAAATGAATTCAACACATCTCAAATAAATCCACATACTTTGAGCAATGACGCGGGGTGAAAATAATAAAAAAATATTATGAAATTAAATTAGATTAGATTAACAAAAATGTTTTTTCACGTAATCTGAGTAAAGACATGGAGTTCATATCTACAAATATTCATGCCTGGGCTAAAAAAAAGAGAAAGAAATTGAAATCCAACGTAAAATGAAGTGACTTTTTTTTTTTTTTTAACCTTTATTTAACCAGGGAATGAAACTCTTGAGATGTAAAAATCTCATTTCTCAGGTTTATCATTCTAGGAATTACATTCTAGGAAAAAATCAATTCAACAAATGATTGAAGTAACAAGCTGCCATTTGAAATATTTGT
Source organism: Sinocyclocheilus anophthalmus (assembly GCA_018155175.1). Lineage (NCBI taxonomy): Eukaryota > Metazoa > Chordata > Actinopteri > Cypriniformes > Cyprinidae > Sinocyclocheilus > Sinocyclocheilus anophthalmus. The sequence continues at coordinate 318,273 of JADLZN010010095.1, forward strand.
CAGCAGAACTGATATCAGTGATATAAATACAGTTATCATACTGACAATAACTGAGCACACAGCAGACAAAGAACAGCAGACACACACACACACACACCCTCAGCCACACACACATCACACCCACACTCACACACCCACGCCCACAGACTCACACTCACAGCACACACACTTACACACACACCCACACACACACACTCACCAGACTCATCCGCTCACGCTCACAAGCAACACACACGCACACTCACACTCCACACAGACTCCACGCTCACGGCACGGACACACTCACACTCACACTCCCACTCACACACACACTCCACTCACACTCACCAACACACACACACACACACTCACACTCAAACCTCAACACTCACACACACACTCACACTCACACTCACACACACACACACACACACCCCCTCACACAGCTCCCACAGACTCACCCTCACACACAACACACTCACACTCACACACACACACAACACACAACACAACACAACACAACACACTCACTCACACAGACTCCACGCTCACGCCACACACACATCACACTCACACACTCACACACACACACACACACACACACTCACACACACTCACACTCACACTCACACTCACACACACACACACACACACACACACACTCACACACTCACACACATACACACACAAACACACACACCCACACCACACACACACACACCACACAGCACACACACACACACACACACACACACACACCTCACACTCCCACTCACACACACACACACACAGATCTACCAGATCTGCTCAGAACTACCCTGAAGACGCTGCACAGCAACAGCGGCAGCAGTGGAACAGGTGAAGACACGACTACACATAAACACGCATGAGGTCAGACAGACCGAGCGCACTCATGAATGACACTGAATAACTCAAACGAGTGTTCTAATGTGTGTGTGTTTGTGATGTGTGGTGTTAGTGTGTGTGTGTGTGTGTGTGTGTGTGTGAGTGTTTGGTTGTGTGTGTGTTGAGTGGTGTGAGTGTTGTGTGTGTGAGTGTTTGTGTGTTTGAGTGTGAGTGTGTGTGTGAGTGTGTGTGTGGTGTGTGTGTGTGAGTGTCGTGTGTTGTGTAGTCACAACTGTCATGAAATCTGGATCCCATTGGTTTATTTTTATAGACAGATTATTTATAAGATGAACACTGCTCTCCCTATACTCCTATAACACACACCCACACACACAAACCACACACACACCCCACACACACTCACACACTCCTCACACACACACTCACACACACACTCACCACACACACACACACATACACCACCAGCACACACACAACACTCTATACTCTCTCTCCTCACTCACACACCCACACATCGCTCTCTCTCATCACCACCCACACACACTCACTCTCTCTTTCTCACACACCACCACTCTCTCTCTCTCCTCACTCACACACTCACTCTCCTCCTCTCTCTTCCTCTCACTCACACCACCTCACAAACAAACCACAACCCAACCACACACTCTCCCTCTCTCTCTCACTCACACACCCACCCCTCTCTTTCTCAAACACAACCATCACTCTCTCTCTCGCACTCACACACGTCACTCCTCTCTCTCTCTCAGTCACACACACCACCACACACACACACACTCCTCCTCTCCTCTCACTCACACCACACACTCTCGCTTCTCACACACAACACACACACATCTCTCTCTCTCCCTCCCACTCACTCTCACATCTCTCTCTCTCTCTCACGTCACACACACTCACACACACACACACACACGACCACTCTCTCTCTCTCTCACTCCCACACACACACTCTCTCTCTCTCTCTTCTCTCTCACACACACTCTCTCTCTCACTCACACACCACACTCTCTCATCTCTCTCCTCCCCTCCCCTCAGTGCACACCAAACACCCACAAACTACACAAAGACACACATTGTACGATCTCTCTCTCTCGTCACTCACACACACACCCTCTCTCTTTCTCACCACACACAAACCACTACTCTCTCTCTCTCACTGGCTCCACACTCACGTCGCTCTCTCTCTCTCCTCACCACACTCCACACCCCACACTCTCGCATCTCACACACTCACTCACACACAACACACCCACCACCAACCACACACACTCTCTCTCTCTCTCTCAGTAACTCACACACACACTCTCTTCTCTCTCTCACACACACCACACACACACTCTCTCTCACTCACAAACACACACGTCACTCATCTCTCTCTCTCGCACTCACCCACACCTCCACACACACAACGACACACCACACTCTCTCTCGTTCTCTCACTCACCCAACACCTCTCTCACTCACTCCTCACACACACACACTCTCTCTCTCCCTCTCTCACTCACACACACTCACACACTCACTCACTCTCTCACTCACTCACTCACTCCCTCACCCACACACTCACACACACACACACACACACACACACACAAGCACTCACACACCCACACACACACACACACACCCCAGCTCTCTCTCCGCTCTCACTCACAACTCCTCTCTCTCTCCTCTCTCTCACTCACCACACTCACACCACACACACACACACCCACTCTCTCTCTCTCTCACTCTCACACACACACACACACTTTCTCTCTTTCTCACACACACACACACACTTCTCTCCTCTCACTCACACACTCCTCGTCCATCTCTCTCTCCATCACACCCCACAACCCACACACACACCTCTCTCTCCTCACTCACACAACACACAACACTCTCTCTTTCGCACACACACCACCCACTCTCTCTCTCCTCTCACTCACACACGCACATCTCTCTCTCTCCTCACTCACACACACTCACACACACACACATCACACACACGCTCCCTCTCTCTCTCACTCACAACACACACACTCCTCTTTCTCACACACACACACACACAAACACAAACACACACACACACTCACTCTCTCTCTCTCTCTCATACACACACACTCTCACACACTCTCACACACATACTCTCTCTCTCTCTCACTCACACACACACACTCTCTCTTTCTCAAACACACACACACACTCTCTCTCTCTCACTCACACACCTCACTCTCTCTCTCTCTCTCTCTCACACACACTCACTCACTCACGCAAACACACTCACTCTCACAAACACTCACTCACACACACACACACACTCACACTCCTCTCTCACACACTCCTCTCTCTCTCTCACTCACACACACTCTCACTCTCTCTCTCTCACACACACATTCACTTGCTGTCTCTCTCTCTCACTCACACACTCACTCTCTCTCTCTCTCTCACGCACACAAACACACACACACACCCACACACTCTCCCTCTCTCTCTCACTCACACACCACACTCTCTCTCACTCACTCCCTTATCACTCAACACACACACGCTCTCTCTCTCTCACTCACACACACAAACAAACACAAACACACACACACACACACTCTCTCACTCACTCACACACCCACACTCACACACACACACACACACACACACACACAACACCACAACACCCTCCACGATCACAACACACACACACACACACACACTCTCTCTCTCTCCCTCTCTCTCTTTCTCTCACACACACACACTCACACACAACTCACACACACACACCCCACACCTCTCATCTCCTCTCTCACTCCACCACACACACTCTCTCTTTCCACACACACACACACACCTCTCTCTCTCCCTCACTACACTCACTCTCTCTCTCTCTCGTCATCACACACACCACACACACACCCTCCTCTCTTCTCCTCTCTCCCTCACAGGCACACACACGCTCTCTCGTTCTCACACACACACACACACAACTCTCTCTCTCACACACACAATCCTCTCTCTCTCGTCTCTCACTCAACACACACACACACACCCCACACTCTCTCTCTCACACACACACAAACAAACACACACTCTCTCTCTCTCTCACCCACACACACACACTCTCTCTCTCTCAGCTCACACACTCACGTTCTTCCTCTCTCTCTCCCGTCCCCCACACACACCACACACACACCCACACCTCTCTCCTCTCTCCTCACTCACACCCAACTCACACACCACACACTTCTCTCTCCCACCTCACCACACACCACACACACACCACAAACAGCACACACACCCTCTCTCTCTCTCTCTCACTCACACACACACACTCAATCTCTCACTCACACACACACACACACACACACACATCTCTCTCTCTCTCTCACACACTCCTCTCTCTCTCTCTCTCACTCACACACCCACACACACACAAACACTCTCTCTCTTCCGTTCACGCACACACACACTCTCTCTCACATTCTCTCACCCACACACACACTCTCACTCACTCACTCATTCACACTCACTCACTCACACTTATTCACACTCACACACTCACTCACTCACAACACACACTCACACACACACACACACACACTCAGATATTTCTCACACACACACACACACACACCCCGACACACACACACACACCCACACTCTCTCTCTCTCTCTCACTCACTCACACAGTCACACTCACGTGCACTCACACACACTCACACACACACACACACACCCATCTCTCTCTCTCTCACTCACACACACACACTCTCTCTTTCTCACTCACACACCACACTCTCTTCTCTCTACCTCACAACACCCTCTCTCTCTCTCTCTCCAGTCACACACCACACACACACCCAACTCTCTCTCTCTCTCTCATCACAACACCCACACACTCTCTCTTTTTCTCTCTCTCACACACACACACACTCCTCTCTCTCACTCACAACACTCACTCTCTCTCTCTCTCTCACTCACACAAACACACACACACACACACTCTCTCCTCTCTCTCTCACCTCACACCCCACACCTCTCTTTCTATTCTCACCACAACACACACAACTCTCTCTCTCTCCTCACACACCTCACTCTCTCTCTCTCTCTCAGTCCACACCACACACTATCACAGCCACATTCACACTCTCTCCTCTCTCACTCGACACACACACCCTACATCTCTTTCTCAACACACACACACACACTCTCTCTCTCCTCACTCACACACACACTCTCTCCTATCTCTCTGCTCTGCACCACACACACACTCACCCACACACTCCCTCTCTCTCTCACACACACACACTCATCAAACATGCTCCTCATTGTTTAGTAGGTAGTTTCCTGCCCACATAATAGTGATACATCTGGAAAACATTCAAAAATAGCATCACACACTGACAAATATATTTGCAATAAATGCTGTAGACAGACAAAACCGACACGCAGTAATTATATAATGCAAACCGGATGCAGAGAACGCACACACACACCATCATCATCATCAGTGTGTGCCCCAGAAACATGTGAAGCTGAACATACTGAATCCTAAATCACGCGGTGTGTCCCAGAGTCATCTCACAGACCCTCTCTGCTGCAAAGCTCCCCCGATCCGCTGAACCTCACCGCCTCATTACCAACCTGCCATGAATATTGCTGACGCCTTGACTGATTGCTTATGTTCCTCTTTTGTAAGTCGCTTTGGATAAAAGCATCTTCTAAATTACTAAATGTAAAAGGTGTGTCTGCAAAAAAAAAAAAGTATATATATATTATATTGATTATATTGTGTCCTCTTGTGGCGTCCAGCAGGGCAGCGCAACTCTCCATGAAAACATAATGAAGGGAAATGACACAGACTCATTCTGAACCATTAATTGAGCGATGAAAGAAAGAAATGAAGAGCTGAAGAGAATCTGCAGCCAATTATATAAATGTCCATCTCTTTATTTCATTTGCAGTGAACTGTCAGAAAGACAAAGAAAAACTAGAATAAGAATCCTGAAAATAAAACAGCAATAACTTCACTGGCCTTTTAAAATGACACTGAATCATACGAGCTTCATCTGTCTCAGTTCTCTCCCTCCCTGGACACACATGAGCGAATCCGTCAGCAGAGACCGGATCTGAGACCAGAGGAGCGTCGGGAAATCCCTCTCTGATCCACACCATGAGAGAAACACAAGTGCATCTGCTGTCTCTCACATATGTGTTTAGAGCTGCTTAAACGCTGCTTGATCTGTGCAGATTTCTCTCCTGATTCACACCAGAACACTTTTTCACTGGAGGAAGAGTTATTATGGATTATGAACTCAATGTATTTTAGTTAAAAGCATCTTAATGCTGGATGTGTCTCAGCTTTTGTCTTCTCCAGATGTTAACTGATGGACTGGAGTGCTGTGGATTATTGTGATGTTTTTATCAGCTCTCATTCTGACGGCACCCATTCACTGCAGAGCATCCATTGCTGAGACACTGATGCAATGCTACATTTCTCCAAACCTGATGAAGACACAAACTTTTTTGGCTGAACTATTCTCTTAAACGTGTTTCTCCTCAGCAGCAGTAACAGACACACGTTTAATGTGCAGCAGTCTTTCTGAAGTTTGAGTGTTATCCGGTTTCTTCACAGCTAAAGAAAGACTGTCAGATTTCACGCTCTGAACCTGCTGTGATTTTAATTAGACACAAACACTCTAAATAACCTTCACTACAACACAATCTAATATCAGACGGAGCGCTTCACACGCGTTTCAACAGGTGAGAGAACGACTGATGGCTGATCTTGCACTCATTCTGGCCCGAGCGGATATATCAGAGAGCACAGACAGATATTGTTCATTACACACAACACGTCTGACCCCGGATCCACACGATTTCATACAGACCATGATTCCCTTTTGTTATTGCAGGTCATGAATCCAGTCAAACTGTGTTTCAGAACAAAGTCATCAGTTTGTTGGTAGAAAAACCCAATCAGACAGACAGATAAGCTGTGTGAACCCATCGTCCTCAAAAACAACATCAGTGCTGGATTTAACGCTCACTTTTGAACACAAGGAATGTGAGCCTTACAATCCTACAGCAGTCTCTGGGATGAGACCAGACAAGTGACTTTTAAAGGGATAGTTCACCTAAAAATGAAAATTACCCCATGATTTACTCACCCTCAATGCTAAATTAACCACAACACAAATAAACCCTCATCATCTGAAGAAAAGGCATCTCCACACAAGAAGCTCATAATACAGTGTTTCTGTGTCTCCTGAGATGCGAGCCGCTCTGAGACCCTGAGATCATGGGCTTCACGTGTGTGAACGAACACGGAGCCAAACTTCACTCTCAAAACTGCAGCCACAACCCGCCAAAATAAAAGCTTGAGTGTTTACCATCTGAAAATTAAGAAATTAATGGAATATATGTTTTACTCATTTTTTTATTCTACAGTATTAGTACAATATATTTTTGTATCCGTAGTTTATTTTGTATTCAATTAATTAATTAATCTCATCTAAACTACAAATAAATTCTGAAAGAGGTTTGATGTGGTTCTTGTAGAAAGTAAACCGTAGTATGATTGCACTCTCCCACACACACACACACACACACACAACACCACACCCACTCAAACCAGACACACACCACAACACACACAACTCAAACACAGACGACACACACCACACTCAGAATGCATCACTCCAAACACACACACACACACACACTCCAGACAATGCACACGCAACACACACACACACACACACACTCAAACACAGACAGACACACACACACACTCAGACATGCACACTCAAACAAAACACACACACACACACACACCCACACCTCTGACATGCACACACACACACACAAACACACAACACACACACACACCTCAAACACAGACAGACACACACCCACTACTCAGACTCCACACCTCAACACCACACACACAACACAGCCCACACACACTCAGACATGCACCACGTTCAAACCCAACACACCACACACACACGCCCTCAAACACAGACAGACCACACACCACTCAAACACAGACAACACACACACACACGCACTCACACTCAAACAAACACACACACACACACACCCACCACACACACACACACACAACACAAACACACACACACCACACACACACACACACACTCAAACACAGACAGACACACACACACACTCAGACATGCACACTCAACACACACACACACACCCACACAACAAACACACACACACACACACATCACCACACACACACACACACACAGACCACCACACCCTCACATGCACACTCAAAACACCCCACACACACACACACACACCACACACTCACACCCATAGACAGACAGACCCCACACTCACCCAACAAACACACACACACGACACGATACACACACACACACACAGAGACACACAACACACACACACACACACACCACCAACCCACACACACACACAGACACACACACACACTCAGACATGCACACTCAAACACACACACACACACACACTATACACACACATTATACACACACACACACTACACACACACTCTCTCTCTCTCACACACCCACACACACTCACACACACACACATCACACACACACATCATACACACACACATCATATACACACACACACACCACACACACACACATCCACACACACTCAACACACACACACCACACACACACAACACACACCCACACACACACCACACACACACACAAAAACACAAACTCCAGCATAACTCTACAGCTGTTGCTGTCCACATGCTGTTGCCAGGAGAGGAGCCTGTTGCCTGGTAACCCTGACAGGCAGGCTGGAGGAATGATCGCACAGTTACCATCACCACGGCAACACTGAGTAAGAAAAGATGTACCTTACAGCAGAGAGAGAGAGAGAACATAATTATGTTGCATGCTTCTCATGTATATACTGGGGCACTTTGATTATATCACCTCCATAGGGTTATAGTTTCCTATACAAAATACATTAACCTACTATGTGTATATATATATATATACTTATATGAGCTGGACAAATTGTGTAGTTGCTCTTCAGAAGTGTTGATGTTAAAGTGTGTTTGTGGATCCATCTGCTTTTCTTCACATTCATTGACACACTCTCATTGTGTGTGTGTGAGATTGACCCTGATACCCTTTAAAGTGTGACTGACCGTGTGTGTTCCTGTTTTCGTGATCCGCTCTGGGTGTTAATCCCACCTCTGGATGCTGAGAGTGTCGATGCTTAATTCCCATAATCCCCTGAACACAACGACACCCACTCCATGCGTCCGCCGGCTCTCAGCGTCTGCGATCTGTCTGTCCATCAATCTCACAGTGAGTCATTATTTTCAGGGGAATTTCTGCAATGGGAGTCGTTTCTCCCGCAGGACGGACAGGTTGTTTACAGACTGTTTTATATTTCTGGTCAAGTGTCAGAGCGCGGGCAGATAAATGTCACAGATAACACAAACTATTTTCTGAATCTCCGGTCAGTGATGAGCCGCCGTCTGTCTGTCTGCCGTTTCATTAAACGTGTCGCTTTATGCCAGTGTGAGAAAATGCTTTTCAATTTCAGATCAGAAAGCAATTTACGCTGGAGAAAATGGAGGCGTGTGTCAGCGGCGTCATGTCAGACTGTAATTATCAGACAGGTCTGTCTGTCAGACGCTAAACGCCCGATAAACCAGCACCTCCCACAGAAACCGGTTCACACACGCATGCAGAAACACACATGGAGTCATGGCTGGTGTTGCAGCCGTGTGACGGCACCCACCTCACTAATACTACAGTGCTTGAATATATTTTGAATTGGATTTTATTTTTGATATTATTTTAATTTAAAAGTTTTAGTCATTTTTATTACTTTTTGTTGATTTTAAATATGTCTATATATTTGTTATTCTATTTTTATTTCCCTTTTAGTTTTGGCCACTAGCTGAAATAAAGGTTGTTTATATTTTATTTTAAGTAAAAAGGTTGTTTTTCCCCCGTAGTTTTAGTTTGTAACACTCTTGCCCTACAGAAATACAGGACTGAGACTCAGAGTTGTACGCGTCTCTGTCCTGATTTTCATTCTGCTGATCATCTGTGCCGCAGATATCAGGCCGCTCAGAGGAAAGCAGATTTCTGCGGATGTTGCCTGAGCATCTCATTTGAGGGCCGTTATTAATGCGTGGAAATACAGATCTAATCATTTGCTCTGCTGGATATAACGCAGCCACTCACATACGGACAGCAATCTGAGTGAAGATTGAGCTAATCAAACTCTTCAGTGTGCTAAAGAGCTAGAAGAAGAGAGAGAGAGAGAGAGAGAGAGAGAGAGAGAGACGTGTGTCTGATATGACCGGATCATTTACAGACCGCGGGAAAGAGCAGCTGTGACACACACACACACACACAAACACACACACACACATAAACACACACACACACATGCTCACACACACAAACACACACACACACCCACACATCACTCAACATACACACACACACCACACCCACACTCTCACACACCACAACTCGCACACCACACGTTCACACACAAACACACACCACTCACAACACACACACACAACACACTCACTCTCTCTCACACACACACCACACACGCTCACACAAACACATGCTCACACTCACACACACACACACACAACACGCTCACACACTCCACACCCGCACGACTGCACACGCTCACTCAACACGCCACTCACTCACACACTCTCACACTCCCACACACTCACACTCACACTCACCACACTGATTACACACTCACTGCTCTCACACTCACAACACACAACCACTCGCACAACACCCTCTCACTCACACTCAACCATCCACCACCTCCACTCACACACGCTCTCACACACAACACACCCCAAACGCTCACACACACACCCACTCGCACACACACATGCTCACTCACACTCACACTCACACACTCTCTCACACACACACTCACCCTCACACTCACACACACACACACTCACATCACACACACACACACACCTCTCACACACACCACACTCCACCTCACATACAATCATGTCACGCTCATCACACACCCACACACCTGCTCACCCACACACCCACCCACTCTCACTTTCACACTCACACTCCCACCACACTCCCACACTCCCACACACCCTCCACACACTCACTCCGCTCTCAACACACGCTCACACACACACCCCACAAACTCTCACTGCTCCAACACGCACATGCTCACCCCACTTCCTCGCACATGCACACATCACAACACACCGCTCGCACACTCCCAACTCACACACGCACATACCCTCGCCAACACGCACACCACACACACACACACACACACACACACACATCACCAGACTTGCTCTAACGCTGGGTTTTGGCTCACAGGGGAGAAAATGTTCCTGGCTTTTGTATTCTTAATGCCACTGCTCTTACCGTTCATTAAAAAAAGCATGTCTATTATTTTCAAATTTACATACAATTTAAACAACAATGATTACAAGTTTAACAACATTTCTGTCATGACAACTCTCGTAGGGATTGGCATGGTAATGTACATGAAATGTTACTGTATTTTGGTCGTAGTGGAATAGATCTGCTATGCTGCTGCTGCTGCAGCAGAGCAAGTACAGACTTGCTACTGCCAATACATCCACAACATGCTGCTGTGAGCATGTAATAAATATTGCTGCTGCAAATATAACATAAATGAAATAACCCCCATATTGTCCAATTCATCGGGGAGCAAGGAACGAGGAAACGAGGACTATTTGAATAACACAAGTAGTCCTCGTCTTTAATAATCCACAGGAAAACCGAGAACAAGGAGGACATTCAACAAGTAGACCCGACAAACAAGTACTGAAAGGA